>VMKM01001387.1:0-146874 GCA_008360985.2 Macquaria ambigua
ATTTACAGAGACCCAACAGTTCCCACCATGAGCAAGCACTATGCGACAGTGGCAAGGAAAAACTCCCTTTTAACAGGTAGAAACCTCGAGCAGAACCAGGCTCTAGGTGGGCGGTCATCTGCCTCGACAACTAACATCCTTTGGTTTTAATCAGACACTTGAACAGGAGAGTAAGTGACAAAAGGCAGCAGCTTGTGTACATAACCCTAATAATTATATGAATGTAACCCAAGTAATATAATATAATACATTGTGTGTATATGTGGGGTTGAGAGAATAGTCAATACTAATTACCAATGACTGTGTGCTGAGAGTTGTGACTTTGAAAACTCACTTCCCAGCCTTCACTCCCTCCTCATGCCAAAAAAGCAAATAAGTGTTGTTAAAAAGAGTTGTGTGTGGTGTTAGACATTTTTTTAAATTTTTTTTACTAATGACTTGTCACATGATTTGTACTGTTAAAAGTTTCAAATTTAAACTGCCAATATGCACGTTTTAAAAACATATCTTTGTACAATTTAAAAAGCTGTATCCTTCATTTAAAAGTTAGTTTTCATAATTGAATACTGATTTTCTTTGTCTATCTTCCAGCTCGCTCAGGATGAGGGCAGCCCAGTCCGAGGCTTCGGTGTGGTGGAGTATGAGAGCGCAGAGCAGGCAGAGGCTGTGCTGATAGAGATGGACCGAACCCTGGTGGGTGGACAGGAGGTCCGTCTGTCACTCTGCACCCCCGGCACCTCAGGGAGAAGCACCCTGGCTGCACTCATCGCCGCCCAGGGTATGGTGAGTATGATGCACGCAAGAGCGGCACAAACTATCATATAAGAGTCACATACCTACACATACCGCATATACCCACCAATACACAGGATTAAATATTACGGGCTCTCCTGACATTCATGCAGAATCCCAGTTCAGTTATCAAAAGACTGATGTACTAAACCACAAATGGTGATCTTAGAGGATATCAGGTTATTTCATCATGAATCTACAGAATCATCAGGCACGCACAGTAGTTTACCAGCCACCAAATCTAAATGTTAGAGTGCAAATATGTCACTGCGGTCCACAAGTGGGTTCTCCCCATGGCTAATGTTTTGTTAAGACTTACACCACAACAAGGGATCACTTTCAGTGTCTAATTTCCCAAAAAATAAGTAAAAAACAAGTAAAATATTCAACATGGCAAATGAGGTCTGTTGTAATACATGCCAAACATAGTTTCCATCCATAGAACCAGGGCCATCAGCAAGGTCAAGCAGTCCAGATGTCTCCCACCCACTTAACGAGTACAAACTGCAGCCCTCTGGTCAAAGGTTTAAGCAGCAGAGATTGGGGAGTGGTGAAGATAACTTCCCTCACAGGGGATCATAGGTGTAGCGCCTACAGGGGGGATGCTGCTGGCGGGCTGGAGGTGGGGCTTATGAAATGCTGTGTGAACAGAAGTGAGTGCTGCAATTATAGTGATGTTCTCTTGAGCAGTGTAGAATCTGGCATGCATGGCAGAGCAAAACAGAAAGGCAAGAGCAGAGCAGCATGGCTTAACTACATCACCCAATAGCAAGGGGTGCGTTGGATACATGTTGTTTTGAGTAGAGTTTGTCCTGTGTGAGCATAGCAGAGCACAACCTCAACAAGCTTGCAGACTTCGCTGCATTTGTGTGAAGAGCTTATTATATGCAAACCTTCCTGAATAACCTCTCATGGAGCTGGTAGCTGTTACATACAGTACATGTACTGCAGTGTCAGCTAGTTGTTAGCAATGTAACATTTGAAAGCAGTATCTGAATTTAGTAGATCCAGCTCCACTTCAGACAGAAATGTGAGTATGAAAAAAATAAATAAAAACATACATTAAAAAACAAAAAAAAAACAAGCATAAATCTCTTTTGACAGGGATGACGACAAACCATCTTCTCCATAGAAACATTTCCTCAAATCTGGAAGTGTACAAAAAAGTGTACACTGTTTCACCAACACATCAGACTTCCCTGGCTTACATGTAAACACGCAGACACGCTCACAGCTAGCCAGCGTTCATGTATACTGAGGTTTGACATGGTGCACATGCATGAACACTCTCTGGCTGAAATAGTCTTGCTATGCTGCAACTTGCATTGCTGTGCTAACCCTCCTACACTGTACTGTGGTAGCAGAGAGGCACTGACATGATAATTATAGTTCTATAGACTGATTGGGCTCCTCCACTGTCTCCTGCTGCCTGAAATAAACCAAACTCGCAGCCCGCGACACAGTATGACACTCATACATACACACATACATTCAAATGGATATACACAACAGCAGACTTAACGCACACAAGATGTAAATAGTTCCAATCACTGGTGGAAAAGGAACAGTACTTGTTCATTTTCATGGGTACATGGATTTATATATAATTATGCACTCACAGGTACAGAATTTAGATACAAAAGTGGGTAAGTAAACATTTCAAGCTGAGTCTCAATGCTTTTGCAATCAAAATCTGAGTAAGTTTGTGAGTGTGTAAGGGAGTGAGAGAGGGACAGACAACGTGGTGAACGGTTTTAGAATACTGCTGTACTGGCCTGAAATATTAGATAATGTTTGTTTTTGTTGAAATTGCATTTAAAAAGTGGGGTTGTCTTACATTCAAGGACAAGACTTAAATGTCTTGAATGCATTCACACATGTCCGTGTTTCTGACTGTCTCTGCCTCTCTGTGGCTCATGGCCGCTCTCTCTCTCTCTGAGTGTCTCTGTCGAGGAGAGTGGTGGTAGTCGAGAGGGAAACTAGTAGTTAGCTGAATGTACAGTATCTTCACCAGCCGATTAGACGAGTGTTGATGATGGTTGTTAATACACCAATCAGCTGCTGAATGCTGGTTGTCTTGGTAGATGGTAAAATTGTATTTAAAAAAAACCCCCAAAAAGTCAGAAAACAAAAAAAAAAACTGTAGTTTGTCATGTTATTTACATAAACTCAATTTTAAAAAATGTAGATATCTATTTTTTTCATAAAACATTGTGATTATTTGTAATTATTTCATTTTTGTATGTATTATGTTTATAGATGTATTTTATGTTTGTTTAGGTATTGTGAAAGCAGGCGTCTTGTAATGGGTGTAAATACATACAGTACATTATAATATAGACTTAGTAGGTTTTCTTATTTGTTCTAATATGGCTTTACCAGTAAATGCTAATTATCCAAAGTTAATGGTAGCACTTATTCACAATGTCAGTAGTAATTTGGGAAGGACAGCCTATAGACACAAAATACAACAATGTTGCTCCTGTCACATGGAAATCCTCAATTATATTTTCACATGAATTGCAGGTTTCTGGTTCATTGAGTTATCCATAGGCCATGTAAAACCATTACAGCTTGCTGTTTTACCCTCATCTGATGATAAATATTTTAGATTACACTAATTGAGCAAATGGAGGGCTACAATTCAAAGTGAGTTTGTAGCTTTTAAAGACCCTGACTGTAATACTGTTAATCCAATTTTCACAAAATGTCCTGTATTGACCAACACTTATATTAGCCCAGTCAGTATGCTATAATTTACTCATTCTTAAATTTTATAACTACCATTTTTGGTATGTATATATGTCTGGCAGCTGTATTCTCTGTGATGTTATTCTCAGCTGTTACAGAGCAAGAATTATCAGGCACAAGTAAAGAGCTTGCAGCCTTGAGATGGATGGATTGAAAATTACAGGTTGAAAAGCAGAGCAGTAACGATCACAGAGCCTTGAACTTGAAACGAAGAGGATGAAAAGACATTGAGAGAAAATGTGTTTGTGAATAAATGAGCTGAGGAAGATGAGGCAGATATGAGGAGGAAGGAAGACATAAACAGAGTGAAAGAAAAGCGGGGCATTGGTTGAGAAAGAGAGCAGAAAAGGGAAAGAGAAGGAAGAGGTAGAGAGGCAGAAAGCGTTTGAGCCTGTGAGGACTGCAAGGTTGCATTAGAACCCCGAGGCTCCTTTTTAAGATTATTGCAGTGAATGTGAGCAGCTGGTAAAAGAAACATCAGACCTTCAGAAAGAGATCAAGACCTACTCCTGGCTAACAGTTCTCCTCTGAGGCAATTCTCTCGTTCCTCCAGTTAGTGAATGTGAGTGTGAACGCTGAGGACCAGATGGCCTCCTCCTCCCTCCTCCTTTCTTCTCCCTCCATCCCTCTCCTTACGCGATACTTCTCGCCTTCCCTTCTTCGCGGCTTCCTTACCTCCCTGGTGTGTGTTAGTGTGTGTGTGTGTGTGTGTGTGTGTGTGTGTATGTGTGTGTGCGTGGGTGTGTGGCTGGATTTTGTGCCAGTAGCCAAACAGACTGATGCATGATGACATTTTCCCCAGCAGAAAGAAAAGAAACGAGAGAGCTCTCCTCCTCCTCCTCCTGTCCTCCTCTCCTCTCTCTCTCTCTTCCCTTGAAAGACGCTGTCAGCTACGACTGGCCTTGTTCAACACCGGCACACACACGCACACACACACTCAAGCCAATTTTCCTTGCTGTAACACACAAATACACATACTGTATGTCTGCACCAGACTCTCCTCTTCCTCTCTTGCTGACAGGCTGGAGTCAGACCCACTCCATCCCCGTCAGTAACGCTCTCTCTTCAGGATGTGACAGGGAGGAAACAAGGTTGACTTGAGCTGAAGTCATGCTGTAGCTCAGGGGCAGACGAGGAGGAAATATCACCATCCTGCTAATGTTGTTTTAAATAGCCGTGTCTTTGGGCCAGCCGGCGAGTACTGGCTGCACACTGTCAGTGCTGAGGAGGATCTACCAGAGCAAGGGGCTGCTCCATTCGATTTGACGCAGTCTAATTCAATAGGATTTCATTTGAGTGTGTTGAATTAAATTCCGCAGCGTAATGGGTGATTTAATTCTTATTTGGGAATGTGCCTTACAGTATGTCTTTCGATTAAAAGCAAGTCAGCAGGGATCCGTTCAGTTCCAGGAAATCCAGCTCATGTCAGATGAAATGTAAGCTTTGCTATTAACAGGGGAAACACACAGAGAGTAAAACTTGCCTTATAGTATGTGTGCTAAAGAACAGAATTAAATAGAACATGCAGCTACAACAACAGTAGCACTTTAAGTACAAAACACAAAGTAACTTAAACCTGGGCAACACCAAACAAGCAGGCTGAAACAAGTAAGTGAGCAGTGCTAAATAGATACATACTGTAGACTGACAGGTTGAGATGGAGCTGCAAGCTAGTACCAGTAGTACAGACTTTTTTTTTTTGTTTTTTTCCTCAACACCTCAACTACTGATAGATGAATGATTAAGATCTAGTTAAGACCATAAACTATATACCCGCTTCGTTTCTGGCAGGGGACCTTTGTTAGATGTCATACATGCCCCTCTCTCCACTCATTTCCCTCATTATCTGCTTTTATACTATTCTGAAAAAGGTAAAAAATGCCAAAAGAATAATCTTTAAACTCTTTATTTTATTTTTTTTTTTACGGTACTTGCTTTTTATTTGCTTTATTTTATTTATTTATTTATTTATATATATATATATATATATTTTTTTTTTTTTCCTCTACTATGCTTATTTATGCATGAACATACCAAAGCAAATTCCTTGTATGTAAAAACCTACTTGGCAATAAATCCGAAGTACCTGCAAGACTACAACACTCTTGCATATGACATATTTGTACATAGCGTGTAAGTCAATCACAAGAGACAGGATCAGAGCTTAAAATGCTGCACCTTAATTAATGAGATCAATTTCAAATGGCATATTTGACTGTTACTGGGCTCTTCTCAATAGTTAGGTGTGTGTGTGGGACTCTTAACAAAAAAGGCGATGTTGCATATTTCTGCGCACCAAATCAGGATTCATCAATATTTGAAACAGAATCTGATGACATTTGTTGGGTTGTTTGCTTATGTTGCCAGGCCGCTGTCAATGAAATCTGACCAAACCACACCCACACAGTCCTTATGAAGTGATGGATTAGTGTTACACTCCTAATAAATAATACTTAACAATATTGTTTTTTCTCAACTTAACTTTGATTGTCGCGAATTTGGTTCCAAATATTTAATTTTCTTATAAATACAGTTCGAAAACATGTTTTTAGTAGATGTAAAGTCTCACTTGCTTTTCTCTTGTGATTGGTTTGCACACTGTACACTAAACTGTCATAAGATTGTTTTGTTTGTGCCTTTTACTCGCAGTGTGATTTCTTATTCACACCTCAGCCAGATTGCAAGATTGCAGCAGATTTTACAGAAGATTGTCGACATGTAAAATTGGCAGAGAAATTATAAATGAGTGCATGTCTGAAAGGCGGCCTCTACTTTTTCCCAAGTTTCTACTTAAACTTTTTCCTCCCAACTCTTCTCCTGCCTTGTTTTTCACATTTTCCCTTTCCCCCTCCCGCTCCTTTTCTGTTTCTCAAACAGCTCTGTCTCTCTTTCTCTCTCTCTTTCGCTCTTTCTTGCTTATTTTCTTTTGTCTCCCAGATCGACTCCCCTCTGCTGACATTGCAGACATATCGCGATGATGTAAACTAGTGTAATGATTACCACAGCCATCAGGGACTCCTAATGACAAGATCAAAACACATACTGTACACACACAAACACACACACACACAGTCTCACTTTTCTTTCTCTAACTTGTGCATGTGTGTGTGTATTTTGTTGTTCTGCAGATTCTGAGTAATAGGAAAGGTCTGCTACCTGAACCCAACCTAGCCCAGCTGTTGACCAGTATGACCAACCCTGCTGCCCTGCAGATCCTCATGAGACCGTACCACACTGGGAAAAGAGGAGGTATGAGTGTTGGCGATGACAAGTGCTGCTGCATGAAGCATGGATCAGCTTTTTATTTGGTTTTAAGTCTTACAGCTAAAACCGCAGAAGTTGAGATGTACATGCATTATTTTAACGCAGTTTGAATTTGTAATATACCCAATATTTTTTTTCATGATTTCTTTGGGCTATAAGTATAGATCAACCTTGCGCTGGCCAAGAGATAATCTCATAGCTTGCCCTGACATACTGTATTGAGAGCTGAAATGGATGGGAGTGCACTAGAAAGGAGTGTTGATAGGGATCCACTGGCACAACTGGAGGTGTCACACATCCAGTTAAAGGTTTGGTCAGGAGAACAGATAACAGCCTGTACAATAAAATGACAGCAGTGTGATTGTAAGAAAATAATAACAAAAGGTACAGACAGTGTTAGGCCTTGCCCACCTGCCTCACTGTAATATTGTCCTGTACAAATTTATCCCCACATTCACATAATTATGATAAAACACAAAAGCATAAAAGCAAAGGACCTATAATGAATAAATAGATGTTTCAAAATACAATACACTGTTGTCATTCGAATGAAATGTCACAAAATGTTTAATAATGAATGAACGAGTGAAGAATATAGACATTTAGACAATAGAAACACATTATATTTAACAGTTGAAAACTATAAAATGGCTGTGACATAACATCTGCTGAGGAAGACTGTGAAATGTGGATGAAAGTGCAGGGGAAAAGCTAGTAAGTGAACCTTGATTTTAAGATTTTTTTTTTTTGTCAAACATAAAACACGATCTTATTTAAATGTTTACAAGTTTGATCCAAGACACACTATAGCGTATATAGAGTTGTGAAGACGGAGGGGCCGCTGGTTCTGGAAGTGTTTTTCCTCATTCTGTATTCCCATTTAAATTTTGTCTTAAAACGATATCCTCAATGTTACTTCACATACACATGGATAATGTTATAATCCTATAGGTTTATGTTATGACCTTCACTTTGGCGTGTAGGAGGGGTCTAAATACTACACTACCCATGAGCCTCGGCCTCTGTTGCTGTGAAGGAGAAGCCAGTCAGAGGCACAAATCAGAGCGGTAGCAAATTTAAAACACTTGTTGTGGAATTTGTGAACGACACATGCCGTTATAATTGCTGAATTCAACCAAAATTGATCCAAAATCCAAAAGTAAATTGATTTAAGAAAACTGAAAACACTTAATCTGCAGTTTAACATCATAATCTTTAGCTTCCACCCACTGGTAGCAGCACACCTAACAGAACTCTGTGATTGGATGTTTTTTTGCCAAATGCCCCTTGGGGGTCATAGTTAACTTCTCCCTCCAAGGTTTTATGTGCACAGGCTTGTACCTTTTGACCTTTTTATTGAAGAAGCAGATATTTTCTAAATCACTTGTTAATCTTCTGCACTGTTAATTCACCCAGAACGGCTTCATGCCGATCCAAGCCGTAGAAGAGCTTCAGCTGCAAGTCACGTAACGTTGTCTATGGAAAAAATGAATGGCACTTCTACATCCAGAACCCGGGATGCCTGAAATAGCCACTCCCACTTTGCAACTTCATTAATTGAATTAAAAAAAACTGCAGAATCAAGAATTTGCAGCTTTTTAAAATGTGGACATCTCTTAAAATGCTCTTTGTTTCGTCATACATTTAGTTTGCACTTTAAAATACTATATTATATGAAATTTGCATGTACAGTGCGCACTGTGAACAATCTTTGAGATTTTAAAGCAAATCAGCGTCCCAAACTCGTTCTTTTGAGTAGTCTTTCTGCTCCCGATGGGTTTGGATGATAATCAAAGATCCCCCATACGAGTCTGTCCCTCTGTTAGGCCCTCCTATATACTGTAATCACCTCTTCAACTACTTCATTATTTGATGAATGGCTAATCAGGTATTAAAATGAAATCGTGTGACATTAGCGGGAACAAATGAGAACAGGAAGGAGAGAAGATGGGGGAGGTGGGGGAGCTCTCTTAAAGAAGAGCACGCACAATTAAAGTCTAAAATTAGGACCTTGATTAAATGTTAAAATTTCTCTACCTATTCTGGTGGAAGCTACCATTAGCATTGACGCTTACATTTATTATGAGGAGACCTTGTGATACAGAGAAGTAACACACGCACACAAAAGCCAAAGAAAGGGGACTGTGTACTGTATGTGTGTAGCTATAAGGTGGCAGTCGCCTGAAGGTGAGAGACGCCTTGTGACCGATTTTGCTGATATGAATCCCGAACATGGAAAATGTGTGTGAACGTGGGCAAACCCTCTGAAATTCTGGAAATCTATGCACGGGTTTTCCAGTGAATAAAACGCTGTGGCTTAAAAACAACAAACCATACTAGTTAAATGCCAGTCAATGCAGACTTACTTCTTGTTGTTGCCATGGTGATTCAGTAAGCAAGAGGACAGAGTATTCTGTATCCACTGATGGGGGGGGGAAACGTGTAACTGCTCATTTTCAACATCGGTTCAATGCCAATTATTCAGCACTACAAAGAAAACCACACATGAACATGAGCATGAACAGCAGAGCGAAACTTGATTGTTTTTGCAAGAAAAGGCAACAATTATTTGTGCACAAACATGCACAGCTGCAACCGTTTCATTACGTTTCTCACCAGCCAGGTTTTCTTTATCACAGCTATGCAGCGAGCTCAACACACTTCCAATAAAAGTTAAAGACAGCCGTTGGCCTTTTGAGGTTTTATTCTTGAAGCAGAAGTGAAAGTGAAAATGTTATTGGACAACAAATTCAATAATAGTGACTAGAAATTAAAAACAATGATGAGACACCATAAACAAGAGTTAGACCAAAGGTATTCTAAAAATGAATAAAAACAGTAGCAAGAAAACTGGATTCACAAAAGTACAGACTGACTGTAATATGAGTTATTGTCCTTCAAGCTTGAGGAAGCACAGAATCATCGGTGAAAGATCAACATTAAATCCCTGTAGGAAGTCAGTGGTGGAAAGTAACTAAATACATTTACTCAAGTACTTGTACTTTTTACTCAACTAAACTTATTTGATAACTTTACTTTGCAGATGCAGATTAATAATAAATATGATATATTATTATAGTTTTAAGATAAGCTTCACAAGATTGCAGTGTATAAAGTAGTTAAAATTAGCCCCACCTTTACCAGCTGCAACGTTAAAGTAAGTGATATATCTACACAATAATTATAATCCTATAATATAATTAATATACATTATTCTGAAATGGGCTTTTCTGCACATTGAGTACTTTTACTTTTGGTACTCTAAGTATATTTTGATGCTAATACTAAAACTTTGAACGCATGACTTTTACTTGTAACAGAGTATTCTACTTTGCTACTTTTACTTAGCTTAAGTAAAATATATGAGTACTTCTTCACCACTGCAGGAAGTACAACACAGTAATTAATCTAGTAAACATACACAAAGAAAGTAAAAAGAGTCAAATACATAAGTCAGCCCAACAGTAAATTAACTGCTGTATTAGCAACACATTAGCCTCTAGCAGCTAGTATAACGGCTATAGCTATTGACTGATTGAGAATATATTCTAATGTTAGCAGTAAACTGAGCACAAAGAAAAACTAAATCAACGCACTTAAAACCTCCAGATAATTGCTCCAACAAGGCATTTGTAGAGTAGAAAAAAGACGTCTGTCAATATTAGCAGATCTCACAAAATGGTGGATGTAACAGTGTCAGTTAAACTGTTAAAGAACTGTGGCAGTAGTGGTTGCTATAGCAACAGAAGACCTGTAACTGATGGTGGTAGAATACAAAGAGAAGGAAACATTCAGCGTCATTTTTCTCTGGTGATCAAATTATCATTCCACTCCTTTAAGCACAATGGCCGCCATCTTCTATAAACGAACTAAAGTCATCTCATAGTTCAGCCATTCAGTTCTTTACATTACAGGGAATATGTTTTCATTTTCTTTAAACTCCCTCGTTGGTACATCAACACGATTTGCAACATCTCTCTTGAATTTTTGCATTTTATAGATAAAGACAAATACTTCCTGAATTGTGAAAAACAACCAGTGAGATGCTGGAGCTAGTTTCTTTTTTTTTTTTTTTGAGCAAACTGTCAGTACCATTGACACAGAGTTTGAAGTTTGCATTTTTCTCCTTTTCTTTTCTCTATTGATTTTTTTTTTAGGTGTTGTTTGTTTGAGCTTCTTTTCAACTGTGCCTGCAACATCAAAATGTAATTTAAACTTGGAAAAAGTTAGTTATGAGGGAGGCGATTTGCTTCGCGCAAACACAATATTCCAATATTGCTTTACTTGTGCTTGTTATAAAACAGAAGGCCATGTGAGTGTTTGAAATGTGCTGTAAATGACTGATGGATTGGTTGTCTGACTAATAATTCTGCCTGTGTATGCCTGTTGAGAGGATGATTGATTAATGCATTAGTGGAAACAGAACTTATAAAAGAAAGTCACAAAGAAAAAGCACTGATTGATGTTTTTATTTGTTGTTTGTTGTGTTTTTTTAGGGAAGTACGGGCGTCACGCCAGCCTGCCGTTCCTCAGACCACCTCTCACCACAGCTCTGCTCACACTGGGAAAAGCACACCAGGTCACAATAACATCCACATCTGTTTCTGTGTGTGTGTGTATTGATGCGTTTGTTACAATAATGTCTGTGTTTCTTTACCTTGCAGAGTGCTATGCTTGGTAATGGACTAGTCCTCCAGAACCTCTTGCATATGCAGCTCGCACAGCAACAGCTTCTACACATCAAAGACAAGCGCATCAGCAGCGTAAGACACCTGTGTGTGTGTGTGTGTGTGTGTGTGTGTGTGTGTGTGTGTGTGTGTGTGTGTGTGTGTGTGTGTGTGTGTGATGATGATGATTTGCATAGGTTAGTGGTGAGGGTTAAACATAGTTGTGAGCATGTGCATATGTGCCCTTACAGTTTCATCTTCAGTACTTAATGCATAATGAAACTAAACAACCCCAAAATCACACAACCTAATTGCTTTTTGTTTCTGTGTAAAGGAAGACCTTGAGGTGGTGAAATTTCCCTCCGCATTTTGATTAGCATATTTTAAAATGTCTCTGGTGGTTTCTTTAATTGCCGAAGTGAACGTTAAAAGTCACAGTGACTGATGTTTGGAATATTTGATGTTGTTTTAGAAACTGGATGATGACAATTCAGAATCCAGAGGAGGAGAATACTGTGTACTTTTTCCTTTCTTTTTATTTTTCTTTTCTTTTTCCTCATCCTTTCCTGTGGTTTTCCAAATAATATATACAATTGTAAAAGGGCAGAGGGGAATGTGAAAAAGGAAAAAAGAAAACAATAATACATACTGTGTACTGTATACACTTAATGTACAGTTAAGTTATTTCACTTTTGTGGTGTAATGTACTGCATGAAACTTGAACACTCACTCATTTGAATTCATAAAATCGTATGTATCTTGTCCCTTCCTCTCCTTTATTTTCTCCCTTATCTCCGTTCTCTCTCCACCGTCTCCCCTTTTTTCTTTTTATAACTTTTCCCCTCCACTCTGTCTTCCTTCTCCTTGCGTCTTTTCATAATGCTCTTCCATCTCCTCCTCTCTCCTCCACAGGTCTCCAGTCTGCTCGGGGACCCGTCCAGGCTGCTGATGCAGAAAGCTTTGTCTCTGCGGCCTCCGGGCCTTGTGCCCCTGGGGAAAGGCCTCCTGGGAGACTCTCCTACAGGTGAGCAGGGCCGAGTATCAGTACACCCTTGTCAAATGACTTGGTGTAATTACTGCAAACTAATGAGACCATATTAAGACCAACTGTATATCTCTCACCGGTGTTTTTGGTAATGCTGCATTTATCAAATTTGTTTTGTTTTATACTTTCTACTTCTTCTGTCATCTGCCATTGCAAGAGCACCTGAACACTGTTGATTAATTAGTGCTGCAATAACGGCACCCTGTTTCTGTTTTGGGCTGTAAAACAAGTAATGTCAGATCAAGGCTGCTAGTGACTGTGCAGCTTCTCAATGATTTATTGTTGTTAAAATTATTAGGTTTAACTTGGAACTCAAATAATACCTTCAAAAGTTTTTTTTTTTTTTTAACACTGTTTGTTTGATATTCTAAGCATATTTCTGGGGATTTTATGACCAGCCTTGTGCAGACTGCCCCAACAGTGAGCAGGGCATACACTGTTTTGACCAAACATGGGCACAGCACATAAAAGAGGACTGCACTATGCAGAGAAACAAAAAGATTTTTTGTTGACGTCAAAGTAAAGCAGGTGGAACAAAAGCAATTCACCCTCTCACCTCCACCAAAAACAGAACTTTAACCTCTTAGATTTACCCTCATGGTTAAATCTTGACAGCCTCCTTGTTGAATGTGCCTCGACTCAAAGCCAATATCCTGTTGAGGCTGTTAAGATAAGCAAGCACTGTGCTTCATATCCTACAACAAACCAAAATGTTGCTTTGAAAAGTGAGCTGACATAAACCCTAGCTGAGATCACCTGTTTCAAGCAGCAAAGAGAGTACATACGCCTCAGTATCTCGTATTTTCTCAGGTAATTCTCACTGTTGTAAAAAGATTAAAATTTTCTTCCTGAAAGTGGAAAAACAAGAGTATTTTTGAACAATAAGAGATGTAAATAACCCTCAATCATAATATGTTAGTGTCAGGTTTGCCCCTCTGCAGAGTCCTGAATGTCTCACAGTTGTACATTACTGTACAACACATCCAGGAAACTGCAGTGCATTTACAATTCAAATCTCCAGCTGAGAAAAGCTGTTGTTTTAAATGGAGATTATATATCACAGACTGTGTGTGCACAGACACAAGCAGTTGTGTGTATGTGTGCTGATCTATTTGTGTGTGTGTGTGTTCCTCTTTGATTGTGTGTATGAGTTTGAAATTGTGTGTCTTTCTGTAATGTGAGGCTTTTATCAGTGCTTGTGTCTGCTGGGATTGTTAGCTTAAGGCTTGTTAGAGCTGATTCTTTTATTGTGCTGTGGACGCCATTTGTCACAGCAATATTGGATTTATAATAAGTGTGATTTTGTGTGTGTGTGTGTGTGTTCACCTTTAGTGTGTGTGTGCATCTTGAAATTATGTGTGTTCATGCTTTTATGTCTGTATGTATTTTTGTGCATTGTGTATATGTATGTGTGTACATATTTGTGTTTATTAAACCCTGGAGTGAGTGAAATATGGGGAGTGTGGAGCAAAGTGCTGGGCTGTAAATAAACATAATAAGTGATGATGTATGTGCAGGAAACCCATTCTCAAATATTACAACTGGCTCTACAGAGACGGTCGGGCTGAGCTCTCAGTATCCAGCCGTCTGAGTGATTCGTCTCTGTCCAGAGGAGACGGAGACACTGATGGTCATCAGTAAAAGCCATTTCATGTGTTTATCTGCTCTCTCCTCTTCTTGCTTTCATTTTCCTTCACTTAATTTCCTTTACATTGTTCCATGTGCTATATTTTATGCCTTTTTCTCCTTTTTCCTTTTCATTTTTATTTCCTTTCTTCTCCTTACTTACCTTCCCTTTCCTTTTTCATGTCTCTATGTTGTATTTTGTCTTCCCCATCTTTTGCTTTCCTTAACTGTACTTTGTTTCTTCTTGTTTCTCCTTCCTTTCCTTTTATTTCATTTCCTTCCTTCCTTTTTTTCCTTTCTTTCCCTTATTTTGCTTTCTTTTCCGTTTAATTTCCTTTCCTTCTGTCTTTTTCTTCTTTCCTTACCTTTCCTATGTTATGTTTTCCTTTCCTTAACTTTACTTTGTTTCTTCTTGTTTCCTTTTCCATTTTTCTTTCCTCTTTCTTCTCATTTCCTTTCCTTCTGTCTTCTTCTTTCCTTCTCTCTCCTCTTACAGAGTTGGGCCAGGAGTCAGTGCCATCGTCTACCCACAATGCCACAGTAGTGGTATCAGCAGCAGGTGTGATGCCATACCTCCAGGGTCGAGCTGGAGGGGGAGATCAAAACAGCACCCATTCTATCTCCACAAACCCTTGTGCTTCCTCCTCCTCCTCTTCTTCCTCCTCCACCCCCTGTGACAGGCAGCCAGCTCCACCTGGGACCATGGTGAGCTCCCATCCGCAGGGACAGAGCTATTCCTTGGGTATAAGTAACTCAGGCCTTGGACCGCCTCCACCTGTCCCCCCTGGAGGAGTTTATACAACAACAGGCCAGCACAACAGCTCAGATGGCTGCCCCCTGGCTAGCATGGTGAGCACAGCGAACACAAATTTACACACAGACACACACACACACACACACACACACACACAGCCAAACAGTACGTTTTAACCTTTAACGATACAAGAGAAAACGTTATTTTAACCTATAACCCCACGCACTATTGAATTTAGTTAATGTGCTCCTTGGCCTTGGAAGTAATTATTAGTTGCTACAGTAGGTAGTTAGCCAGTTAGCTTTTCATTAAAGCAGACAAACGTACTGTTTTAAACCATTCCTTACACTTTTGCTTTTGTGTCTTTTGGTTTTAGGAATGCTAAAAAAAAAAAGAAAAAAAGACACCACCTTCCAAACTCTTTAAATGCAGAGTGTCACTCTTTACTTCAGCTACACTGCTTCAACATGCAAACAAATATAAAGCCTGACAGACCTGCCGAGCCTTGTTACGTGTGATAAGCTACAATTGGATGATCGCCATTTGGAGGAGGGGTTTAGTAAACGGTCAGTTATGACAGGCATTTTCACTATTTTGTGACATTTTACAGACAACACAATTTAATAAATAATTAATAGATACTTCAGATACATATAATGACTTGTTTGTTGCAGTCCTACACTACTGTCTTTCTACCTGCCTGTCTCCTGTGGACGGGTATTTATTCCTGATTTAGCCTCATCGGGTCTCAGCCTCATTCAAAACACACAAACGCACAGTGAGCGTATGTATAAACAGCCTCAGTCCCTCAGGGGCTCTTCCTTTGGGAAATTCCCATAATGCACTTCTGCCTCACTCTTATTTACTGATACAGTATGATGCCTTCTCTCTTCTGCCCTGTCAGCCTGTCTACCTGCCCCATGCACACACTGAATACCTATCTGCTTTTGTGCTCCTCTACATTTCTTTGACCAGGCCTGGTTTGAATAAAGCACCGCTATGCTAACATCATCATCCATAATAAGTCAGTGTACAGAAATAATCACAGCGCTGAAGTTCTTTGGGGAACTGATTCAAGTCCCAGCGCTGTCTTCTCTAAAGTCTCTTTAATGGAGGGAAAGTGTGATTAACGGAGAGTAAAATCCTCCCAGGTTCCCCCCGCCTCGTCAGCTCTTCAGCACTTCATCAGACTCTTTGCAACATTAAAAAACCTTACGATGAGGTTGGTGTGGTTGAGGTTAATTCGCTTTTGCAGAAACATAGCTGGTAGCAGAGGCTGCAGTATTGTTTTTGCAACCCCAGATGTAATTCGGATCCAAGTTAAGAGTATAGAGAGGACGCAGCGTGGTGGATCAGAGGTCGAAGGGCAGACCGACCAGTAATTATATTTGCTGTAGAAAGCCTCAAAACTTACAGACTTCATTTTGTTTCCTGTGAATAATACCTTTTAAATCTGTTTCTCTCTCTTCAGGTAAGCAGCGGTCAGAGCTCTCTGTTGGGCGATCCTCCTAAAGAAGTCAGACTGCCCTCCAATCCTTACCTGAACCTGGCCAGTGTAATGCCAGGGGTGGTTCTGCAAGGTGAGCACACAAACACGCAACAAATGAAGGAATACACATTTCATCTTATCCTATTGTACGTGCTTTTTCAGTACTTTTGACCATCTGGCAAAAGCATATCAATTCCTCTGTGTACATTTATAGATATAGAAAATAATAAAGTGATCGCTCCACTAGTATGAGGATGCTCACTTAGTTCAAGTTGATTTTTTTTAATTCATTTTTTGTTCAGAAAACAAGTTAGGTTGGCTCATGGGCAAACTCTTTCACCTGTGTTAATAAAAATAGGACTGTATGACTTGTTAAAGGAATACTCCTCACATCTTTTGAGTATCAAAGACTAACTGCTTGTAGGGTTGAAAGGTGCCTCTACAAAGTTTGTAGCTTCCTCCTTCATGTAAGGAGGCAGCTGTAGTCGTTTGGATTCGCTGCAGTTACAATTAATTCCAATAGTAAGCCAGAGTCATGTCAAAGAAACCTGTCAAATTGTATCAAAATGTGCACAGACTCTTTCTTTAAAGCAAGAGTCCGACATTTTGGGTAATATGCTTATTCAACCTCACGGTGACGACCAGACTCCAGGAAGTTACTGCCCCAGGCCAAGAAATTGTACTGCTCAAAACCCCCCTGTAATATCACAAATTGTTGTTTTTACACTTTGGTTTTTAAACCGATTAAACAAGCAAGATACAACGTGTTAATTAGTGAGCTTTAGAGGTGCTGCTTGGCAGATTTTTTTGCCTTTGGATAGAGTCAGGCTGGCTGTTTCCCCCTGTTTCCAGACTTTATGTTAAGCTAAGCCAACCGGCTGCTGGTTGTAGCTTCATATTTAACGTACAGACATGAGAGTGGTATCGATCTTCTCATCTAACTCTCGGCAAGAAAGCAAATTAGCATAATTTCCCAAAATGTTGAGCTATTCCTTTAAAACCCTCCTGGAGCATAATCACTCATCCGACGTAGATCTGTATGTTCAGTATGCGAAACACACAACAGTGCTAAATACACTGCTTCTGTGTCACACTGTCGCCTCTTCATAGCTCCAAAGCTCGTCCGCAAGCTGAGCGAGGATTGTTTGGTACATACTGAAGATACAGGTCAGCTTTGGAGAAGGGGATCATGCTCCTGGATCATTAACTGCTGTCAGTCTAAACAGACGACAGCTGCCGTCATCCATGAAGGAGCAAGCCACAAACTTTCCAGAGCCAAGTTTCAAGGGCACAAGCAGATAGATTTCTGTTGGGAGTTTCCATTGAGATATTTGTTAATGTCATACCCAAAGTATGATCTAGCTCACTGTGCCTCCTCCATGGTTCCCTCCACTGTTGCTCAGGGTCAGTGGGGAGTAAAGCCCAGGGAGGACAGCCTGGCTCCGGGGTGTACGCCACCTCGGTTGCTCCCGTCGCCTCCCAGGCCTCCGGCTCCTTCTCCCACAGCGCGGCAGCTACAACCACAGCTCCATACACCACCACTGATACCTCCACTGACTACAGCCAATACAACCAGGCCTACACACAGGTACTGCAGCGCACACACACACACACACACACACACACACTGTAGAGAGATACAAATGAAGAAATATGGTGATAGATGCGTGGAAGTGGGTCTGCCTGTTCACAATTGTGTTACTCGGCCCAAAATGTGAGAGAGAGGGATTGTGGCTGAATAGATGATATATGGATGGATAAATAATGAGTGGGTGGATGAGTGCAGCAGTGACAGAGTGAGCTGTGACTATGGGAGGCAGGGAGGTGGAATGGGTACGGATATTTGGACAGACAGAATGAGAGAGGATTTGGCAGAGAACGCTGTCTTTCCATCTGTCCCTGCTCCCTTCCTCTCTCTCAACACTCCACTCTGAACAAGTCATGGATCCTCCCTACTGGCAGTTTGTCTGCATCTCTTTCTTTCTTTCTTTCTTTCTTTCTCTGTCACTCTGTTTCTCTCGTCGTAGCTATGCCTCCTCCGGCAGCAAGTGACATATCTGATATTTGCAGCGCGATGCGAACCCAATTTTAAATGCTAATTACAATCTACTCATCCAAACAAATGAATCATGATTAGATAACCATTAAAACGGTCAGTTCAATTTGTCTGGAAAGACGAGACAAAGGAGAGGAACAGGGGAGAGCCGTCGGCAGGAACAATAGTTAATGAATGACAAAGAAAGAAAGAAAGACACAAAGAAAGGAGGCAAAATCGGCAAAGACAAGAAAATTACTGAGCAAACATTCATCTGTCTGCACCAGCCACTCTTCACCTGATGTTTGCTGATTGTGTGTGTGTGTGTGTGTGTGTGTGTGTGTGTGTGTGTGTGTGTGTGTGTGTGTGTGTGTGTGTGTGTGTGTGTCATAGGAGGCCATGCAGCAGTGGTACCAGCACTACCAAGCAGCACAAGCTCACACCTACAGCACTGCTGCTCCACAGGAGAGCACAGACTACAGCAAGGAGCATACACAGGTAACACACACACATTTGTAACTGTGTGGGATTCGATGTGTGCAGTTATGTGTGTTTGTGTGTGCAAAATTATGGCTCATCATTTTCAGTGTTTTTTTTTTTGTTTTGTTTTTTTTTGGTTGAAATGAATTTTTCTTGTTTTTTTATGTTCCCACACATCAAACTTGGGACACTGTTCACTTAAAGTCACAGAAAACAGGATCCTCTGGTGGTGAGGGCAGCTCACAATGTGTTCTCACAAAGTGAAGAGATGAATGGGGAGAAAACACTGAAGATGATGTATATCAACCAAAATTCATCCAAGTCACTAAAAATTTCCCACTGAAACTACTGAATGTTTGTGTTGAAGCTGATATTTTTAAAATCTCATTTTCACAGAATCTTACCTTTTAAATTATTTATAATAAATACAGATAAATTCCTGGATCTTTACTTGAAAAATACAATAAAAAATTTAAACATTGAGCACTACAGCATTTGTAAAAATAACCTTCTTGTGTTCCAGGCTCCACCAGTGTCGACCTACGGGGATTACAGTTCCTACATGCAGGCGGTCACTCAGTACTACTCCCAGCCTGCGACAGCCAACCAGGCCTACGCCACCAAGGTACACACACACGTGCACCTAACCCCAACCAAAACACAATTCTAACCATAACTGTTTGAAAAAATAAAACCCCAAATGCCAAAAT
Source organism: Macquaria ambigua (assembly GCA_008360985.2). NCBI lineage: Eukaryota > Metazoa > Chordata > Actinopteri > Centrarchiformes > Percichthyidae > Macquaria > Macquaria ambigua. The sequence continues at coordinate 19,614 of VMKM01001387.1, forward strand.
GTCCTCATTCTCAAGGTCTGAACTCAAATCACACACAATCGCAGACGCTCATACAGAGTTCCTACATGTACTCACTTCAGTTTTTAGCATGCATCATTCAAGCTAAAGATCCCAGAAATGTGCCAGGGATAAAAGTTTGATACAAATTAGTTAGTTGTTTCCACGAATTAGTGAATACATTTTTTTAATTTGAGGGTACAAAGATAAAGTTGGTATGGTAAAAGATAACGCAACGTTGTGTTCAACAGCCATGACTCAGAGCACACTATGCCCACGATAAATGGGCCACCCGAGATTGTCCATGACCTGACACCTAGCAGCAAAGGATGGCCAGCAAAGAGCACACTATAGCCCTTTTCAGACATGGAATACATAACATTGCTGGCTTTATTCAGACATGACTAGCTGTGGATGTGATACAGTGCCCCCTTTTCTTTCTCTTGTTTTCTTTATTTTACCTGTGCACTTGTGTTTATTTGTGTGTGTGTATGTATGTATGTATGTATGTATGTATATATTGTATGGATATGGACTGCTGTTTGCAAGCAAATTTGCCCCTCAGGGACATTAAAGCTTTACTCTATTCATCTGTACTGACGGCACATCTTTCAAGGGCACAACATTATTAGTTTGAGACAATGAATCACTAATTCATTGGTAGAGGTTATTAATTCCAGCATACAAATGACTAATTATTTTGTACAAATGATCAGAAAATGTGATCCATGATACCTGACGGGCTCCATACAAAACAGAAGCTCTTTAAAACCTAACTTGAATATTTGAGTCAAACAACATCCTGTCCTGCAGAAGCCGTGTAAATGATCTCAGAGCAGCGTGCTGGTATTTACAGACAGTTTGTCTTAATGTTTATTTGGAGAGAGTGACCTCTCTCTAAGACACTGATACCCCGTTAGAGGGAACACATCACTCTGCACCCAGCAGCTGACACCAGACATCTCCACACACCCTGAGCAGCCAGGTCCAGGTTTATCTGCTGCTGGAGGTGTGTGTGTGTGTGTGTGTGTGTGTGTGTGTGTGTGTGTGTGTGTGTGTTGAAGTGCTTACTTGAAGATGCAGCCATGGATCTCGTTACATGGCAGAGTTACATTCTGGTCTACTGAGCTCACTTTTAGTGGAGAAAATGATATGATGGGTTTCTGACATTAAGTTTCTTCCTGTTATTAAACTGAACTGAAATTATGTCGATATGATATTGTAGCATTTTGTTTTGGCTGGTTGTCCTCTGGAAAAGGAACAAGGCCATAAAAACAGCAGACAGACGGGAGCGAATGAGTGATCCTGGTTGAGTGTGACATCTGTAGACATCGGTATATCTCATAATAGCCACTAGAGGGCAGAAAGGTTAACGTGAATGAATAAATAAAAGGATGTAAGTCAGTTTGTCAAATCATGAGGTGCTTTTAGTAACAATATGTCACCTAACAACAAAATGGCCCCTAAAACGTAAGGGCTATGGGGAATATTTTCTTTGTTGTGTTTTTCCTGACTTGCCACCTGTCATTCAATGTGTGTGTGTGTGTGTGTGTGTGTGTGTGTGTGTGTGTCTCTCTTCTAGGAGGTAGATGTGTGTAAGCCTCTAGGAGTCTCTCTGCACGCGGTCAGTAACGGCGCGGCCCCACCACCAGCCGTCCTACCAGCCGCTGCCGTGCTCCCAGCCTACAGCACCCTGCCTTTAATGCCCGGCTTCCTCGGGGCGCCACACCCGGCGGCAGCCACGGCAAGCCCCGTCACGCACACACACACTGCCGCCACTGACTGGAACACCTACTACTATGTGAGTAGAGAAAATTCACACTTTTAGTTCATCTGTGAGTGAAATTTATTTATTTTTTTTGTTTTTCTTTGGTCCAATTTTCTCCATTTTGAAGAGACCATCTAGAATGAGCGCACCAGCTCAGGTGACGAAATCCAAACATTTCATATTGCAACCAACTACTTTAGTGTTTCCCATTTGACTTCTGATATTAGTGGGCGGTATTAGGTGTTGACAGTGGGGAGCTGAGCGAGAAGATGAAGACTATTCAGCTCGTTGAATTTAAAGTAATACTTCAGAATAACAGCTACTGGATGGATTTAATAATAACAATCATTTTACAAAGGCCAAAACACTATAATAAATATTAGTACAGACTGTCATCTGACACATCTGTAACTCTGCAGTGCATGAGTGGTCAGTAGTGGTCATAACACTGTTGTTTGCATTAAAAAATTAGTTATTAATTAATGAAAGGATTTTCATGTGAAGCAGCAACAGGAAGTGTTAAATTGAAGTGTCTTAAATTATGAAATAGTGGCCAGGGTCTTGATTTGCCTCGACTGCAGATAGAAGCGGGCCTTCATTTAAAAAAGGATGATATTGTGACAGGCCTTGATGTGTTTCTGAAGTATATTTGATCAGTGTTTTCTGATGTGGCTCCATTTTAATTTGCTGTTAAAGCAAAGTCAACACTTCCTCCGTGATACGACAACATACTCATGTCATACAGCTTGTGAGATGATGGACAGGATACAAAAGCAGAAACAGCAAAATTCTGTTCATTTTTTTCAGACTTTCCACTCATGTTTACTTGTTTTTGTTGTGAATTACTGGAGAATGTGACCTATTCAGGTGTCTAAAATGACTCTTTGGTTGAACTGATTACAACTCTGTGACATACGTATGTATGCAACTGGTGGTAAGGGGTTGCAGGTACACATTGTTTTGTTTTCAGGGGTCTCGAGCCACAAAGCTTGGGAACCACTGCTGTAGACTATGGAGGTAGTAGATCAGTGTTTTTTTTTCTGAGATGTGGCAATAAAGCTACAGTACAGCCTTAATTTTGTCCTCCATATTTTAACTGTTGAGAGAAGAAGAGGAGGAAGGGACTCAGAGCATGATGACGTGAGCAGACAGGATCCAGACGCCTGAGCTAAGCCTCGTCTCTAGAAAGATTTACGTTTTGTTTGTACAGACAGCCTCTGTGGCCCCTTTAGACTGTCAGACCTAAAAACACACACACAAACACAGGATGTTTGCATTGTTGTCAAATTCCACAACTAGCCACATTTATTTCCACTTTCTTTTTCCAATCTCTCCTTTTAGTTTATCTACACTTTAAGGTGTCGACCAGTGTAGCGATGAAGCATGCGCTCAATTCAGTAATATGCTACACACCAGAAAACAATGTTTGGTGACCAGCTTTTTCATTAAATTTAACATGTAGTGATAAACCGATGTTTTGACTACAGAAGCTCATGTAGGCAATCCACACAAGAAGCAAAAGAAAACCTAGTCAGGAAAAGCAAAAAAAAATAAGAGTACAGGCCCAAGAATAAGCACAATCCCATAATAGAGAATTAATGAAATGAAATATCACACCAAAAGATAAAATAAAGATTATCTGCTTGCAAAAAAAGTAGCGAAAATGTCCTTTAAGTTGAAGTTGCAAGAATGAAACTTTAAGATATTTTATTTTTAGCATTAAATTAACTAAAATCCATCAAACTTCCATTTATGGCAATTACAAAAAAAATCTTCATGTTTGGAACAAACTGTAGTACAAGGTTTTTTCTCTCTTTATTGAAACTTATAACAATTACAACAATAACATAAAACTGTGGGGTTACTTCTAAATAATGCTGACAACTGAATATAGGAAATTACAAATAAATAGAAATAAATAATTAAATAAAAATAGTAATTACTGAGTTTTGTAATTGCATTAAAACTGGGAAACTTAAAGTAAGACAAAAACAATATAAAAATAGAGCTGTGCTTTTAATTAGTTCCACAATTAGGGATGTTTTGGATGTTTCTCTGCTAGGAAGAAAAGAATGTTAAGGTCTACTAAAAACTGTTCACTGTTCAGCTTAGAGTTGATTTTTCTTGACTTGTGAAAGTGGAAGTTTTCAAAAAGGCACAGAAGTTTGGTGGAATCATCTTTTAAAGAGTTTCCAGTATTACAATCTAACAACAAGACATCAGTAACGACCTGACAAGTGATCTTGTTCCTTCATGTCAGTGTTTCCACACACCGTTTCCTCACCTCTGACTCTTCCCCCTCTTCTCATTCCTGTCTCTTCAGAACCAGACAAGGGGCCACAAGAGGGAGTACCCTCAGTTGGCGGTGCAGGAAGTGACATCATCAGACGCTGCCTACATCGGGCAGCACTCCCAAGGCCTGGGAGGGCAGTACGCTGACTACTTTAAGAGGAAGAGGCTCTAGTATGAACCAAAACCACCTTAAAGCCTGAAGCTTATGGAGGGAGGCGCCACACTCAGCGTCTGCTGGATGTCACAGCTCCCTCTAGTGGCCTTTCTGTGGCGGCCATTTTGCATCCCTACAGTAGGTATTGAGTTTAATAGAATTGGGGGCTGCAAATGGCTCAAGTGAAAGTAAGCCATAGTGCTCTTTGATCCTGGCACTTATACACACATACACACACACACACACAAACACACAGACACAAACACGGTGTTGCTTTTGTCCTGTTCAAGCCTTAACTCTTAAACTTAAACTGTTGTTTCTAAGTGTGTCAACTGTACTTAACTAATATTATCTTGTACATTTTTTCTAATATAATGTAAACTAAAAGTATACTGTATCTGTACGTATAAGCTGCTTTTGTATTTGCAGCCAGGCGACCTGTCTGCCTGCTGAAACTGTCTTAGGACTGGTCTTACAGTCAAGTGTCTCTCTCTCTGTCTCCTTTCAAAAGACAAAATGTGTCTGGTGTCCCACACTCAGCTCTTTGATTGGTCAGTCGAACTGACATCTGTCTGTTCCCGCTTCAGTGTCTTTTCTCTTTTCCTTTTATTGCCCAGGTTCCTCTTCTATATCTCCCCCCACGGAGAATTAGTGTGTGTGTGTGTGTGTGTGTGTGTGTGTGTGTGTGTGTGTGTGTGTGTGTGTGTGTGTGCGTGTGTGTGTTTATGCGTGTTGATATGCTGTTTCTGTAGGAAGTGTCAGCCATTTCAATCCCAAGGTTTGGGAGCACATCAGGAAAAAAAAGGGGCCTGAAACAATCAAAGCCCTTAATTGTGGTGACTTAGAATAGCTTCCCTCAATGAATGGACCTTTCTTAGAAAGACTGGAGAGAAAGTAAAAGGCTGGTGTAAATACGGTGTGTAATACAGAATATATAAAGCCATGCGTAACAGACAATATCATATATAATGGACATTTCCCAGCTCCTTTTGTGAGCGAATTGTACAACATGAATGAAAGGAAAGCATTTACTACGTGTCTGATTTTTTTTCAATCTATACTGTTATATATTTGTAATATGATATAATAATATTACCAAGGCAATTCAATTCATTTATTAATATTGAATCAAAATGTATTGACTTAAATGTAGTTAGCTAGTTTGGTTTTTAACATTTAAGCCAAATATTAGGGCCCAGTCCTTTCTCTTCTCTCTTTTTCTCTTCTCTTTTCTCCTTATTTTCTCTTCTCTTCTATCTACTGTAAGACATTAGGGTGTTTTGATCTGTTGGGACTGTAACAGGAGCTTTACTTCCATTTCCAGCTGCCATTAGAACATAAAAGGTTTCAGACTGTAAGCGTGTCCCGAATCCATACTACATACTAACTCAAAGCAGATTTTGGGTATGTATTGTGTTTGCAAACGAGACAAAATAAAGTTTACTCAAATCACTCAGTATGCATACGAAAAAAAACAAAATCTTTTCAGTGTGCTGGTTGATGGGGGAATTGTCTCCAGGAACACCTAAAAAAAAAAAACAAAAAAACTGTTGCTGTCTCCTTGTGAAGTTTAATTGGCGGTGATGTTCCAATTTTGCAGTTTGATTCCATTTGCATGGTGCACATATTGCATAATCTCCTTTTAGTGTAAAACAGTAAAATATTTCAATTTTTTTGTATACTGACTGCAAAAAAAACAGTTATACTATAAGGATTAGTATATACTGAAGAGGTTGGTATGTAGTATGAGATTGGGACACAGTCTTTATTATTTGAGGGACTGTACGGTTATTTTTTCTCATCACATGCCACTGTGCATGTGTTTTTTTGTTATCACATTATCAATATTATAGCAAAGGCTGTGAAATGAATAATACTTTGTGTCTAGAAGGTTTGTTTGGTGTTCATTACTAAGGAGAGGGCTTGGTGTTTTAATATTACAGCTTGGACATTAGGTTTGTCATGTGCACGGGCCTCTTGTCTAACAAACCGGCAATAACTAAGGCTCCTACTGCTGTAGAAAGTTGAATGTAAAATGTTTCTTTTCTAGTGTAAATGTTTTGCCATTCACACAGCATTATATACTCCTACGTAACGGCTCGTACACTTGGAAAAAGCTTCTTCTTCTTTTCTATGTGTCTTTGTATTTGTATTCTGCTTATAATCATCTGACTATATGACACAGGGCAGAATATTACTCGCCATGGCAACCACGCTCACGCACTGTGAAACCCAGTAGCAGGTGAGATCAGTTACACGTCAGTTTAGTCTTGATATGTGGTGGGAGTTTCTGGGATAACAGCTGGTTGTAAACAGGAAGTACATGATGTTTACATGTACAGACACACAATAACAGAAGGGTTGAGTCTCTGTGGTAACGTAGGAGTGGTGGTGTGCAGGTACGCTTATTAAGTACTAATAAAATGGCTCAACATTAAACTAAGGGCAGTGCATATCCCTCTGTTTTTTGTATCTTTCCATTACCTCTTTGTCGACTCTCTTGCTGTCTGCTCTTTATCAAATTACACGTTTTCTAACTCGATTTTGCTGACATGTTTCATGGTGTCACATGTCTCGCTTTCAGTTCATATTTAACGTGCAACTGCGACACATTTTGAGGCATGCATCCATAGAATATTTTATGGAGCATATGAACAATAAAAAGAAAAGGAGGGCATTTATTTTTGCTAAATATTTGCACAAATACAGGCAGGAAGAGGATCAGCCATAGTAGCTGCTGATCAAAGCCTTTTTTGTGTTCATTGAGTGTCTGTATGTGTGCACATATTAAGCATAATGAACTGTGTCACTTTTTCGCAGTAAATGGCTCCATGTCTGTTTTTTTTGTGTTATCATTGACCCATTAGGGAAGCCTTTTTCCACTGTTTTTCGTGGATTAATGGAGGATATGGACAAATTATAACTTACCCATAGACTCTTCCTGTTTTTGTCATTTACACTGGCGCCTGACATTTACCTAAAGTGTACCAAAATATAAATCCAGACAGCTGATGGTGTCCCGCTCTCCCCACTGACCCTAAAACCTAAAACTTGAGTTTATGTATATTGCGAATTAGATTAACTTTTTTAAAATGTTTACAAGCTAATTATAAGATTCTTCCCCATTTTACTTCAACATATCATAAACATTCTATTTAGTACGCATTTCTATTTTAAATTTCCTTTGATTCTTATTTTACTAACTTGTCTTTGCACTATTGTAGCTTACTGTATGTCCTGCCTGTTTCCTGTGTGATTGACTGTGACTTCGGGTGGCTGTGCTTTGTTTAAAATGCTTTTATTTTGGTGATTTTTCTTTTTTTCTTTTTTGCAATCCTGTACCATACTTTTAAAATCAGATCAACCATTTTGCTTCACCAAACTAACCACAAAGTTATAAAACATTTTATTTAAATGTGACTCCACTTTAACACCTCGCAACATGATTTCCTTTTAATAATGGGCTTCAAAATGCTGCTCTGTCAGACACAAGTGTCTGCTTAGATTCAACATATTGAACGAATACAGTAACTGTCTTCACATTACAGAGAGAGCATATAACAAAAACGATGTCATTTAAAAATGCAGCTGGGACCTCGTGCTTTCATTCTGTTTTTCACTTGAATTTCTAAATAACCTGCACAATTTAATTTCTGCTGTTTAAATTTATTTATCATTGTCACATTGCACAAAAACAAGATATCAGTGTGTTGTAGTAGTTCTAGGTAGGTCTGTAATTTAAACATCTTTGAAGCCTCTCCCTCTCTGCTGTGCTGCTCTGACACCTGAACTGTGTGTTTGCTCAGTCTGGTTTGTTGATTTTTCTATCTCGAAAAAGCAAATATGAAAATCATTTTGTGTAAAAGTGAAGTCTGTGTCTGTCGTCAAATCTACTGCCACATGACGTCTCTCTCCATCTGTGGCTGTTTGTGGAAGCCATTTTGCACTTTCCCCTCTTAAGCAAGTCTTTTAATTGATTTTTTTCCAATATCATTCTTTTATCAACCTGATCCCCCCGAATCAGCTGTAACCACTGAGACACATTTCATGGCGACGCGTTCCTCCGGTCTACTTGGCTGTCTGACCTGGATCGGACGGAGCTACAGTTTGATTTGCTTTCTGGTTTGAGTGGATGAAAAGTAGCCAGCTGGACTGCAGTGATCTCTTTACTGCCAGGTGATGCTCTCACCTGCACCTCTCTAAAAGGCAAGATAGAAATGTCTGTCTGTGTGAGTGTGTGTGTGTTCGGACCAGAGACGGGGCCTCTGTGTTTGTGGATGTGGACAGCTGAGGCAGCAGACTTTAGACAGCACTGTCTGCTCGTCCGTTTTTCCCATCTGTCTGCCCGCCTGTCTGTCTTCCTGACTGTCTGTTTGTTTTCCAGTCCGGCTGTCTGCTGCAATGTATTCAGGTACTAAAGTCAGTCAGGCCTGAATTATTTTAGTGGTATTCCAACAGTTGTGTCAGCTTTTTCTCTGCATTATGTCTCACAAGCTCTAAAGCCATGACTCTACAGAGTTGTGTGTGTTAAAACTATTGAGGACAAATCAAATTTGAGCTCCAGTCTTGCAAGTCCAGATCGAGAGCGCGAAGGGACAGATCCCTAAACATATAGAAAAGGTTTTCCTAAACAAAGAACTAGAAATCAGGAGTGTAACTGAACCTGAAATAGACTTGAATGAGCAGTAAGGCTTCCTTTGCTTGACATTTTCAAGGTTTCACACACTCAGTTTTGGTCGTTCACACGCAAAAACAGACTGAGAGCAGAACTAACTCTGTTGGACCTGAGCACGAAGAGAAGTGTCACCCCGCATGGACCTTGTCCTTCCTCTTTCCAGTGTAGTCCCTCCGCTTTTACATTGTCCAAAATCATTTTAAGGTACAGGAAACTCAAAGCTTGTTAATTGTGTTGGTGGTCTTGCCAACAGGTGTTAAAAATGCCACCAATTAAAGGGTCAGTGTGTAAGATTTAGGGGGATCTATTCGCATAAATGGAATATAATCTTCTTAAGTATTTTTTCATTAGTGTGTAATCACCAGAAAATAAAAATCATAGTGTTTTTGTTACCTTCCTTTATATCTACAGAGGGAGGGGTCCTCTTCCATGGAGCCTGCCATGTTGCACCGCCATGTTTCTACAGTAGCCCAGAACGGACAAACCAAACACCTAGAGAGGGCCTTTCGCGAGTTCCACAGCCAACAAGTTCTCCTACACGCTAGTAAGGGGAGGGTGAGCGGAGGGTTGTCAGTTGGATGCAGTGTGCAACCTCACCGCTAGATGCCACTAAATCCTACACACTGGTCCTTTAACTGTTAATCGCTCCTATATTTTTGTCTCAGACAGAAAAAATGTCCAAATATGGAAAAGGCTTCATCTCTGATGTGTTATTGTGTCTAATTGGCAACTTAGAGTTGAAAGTGACTATTATAAAACAGATTTGGCTGTTTATTCACCATAAAACTATTCAAAGTGAGGAGGAAGAAAAAGGGATATATTGGTGTGTGGCGTGAATTTCAGCCAGACGTGCACACAGCACAGAACAAACCTGGTTGGTAAACAAGATTAAGTGCAGCTCCAGTGTTTGTCTGTAGTGGAGCTCAGCAACAGGTGATTTCTTTTCCAAATGAATTGGGAATTGGCTTTGATGCTGCACGTACCTGCTCATACTTTAGTGTTACAGCTGTAACATTGACTGAACAGCTTGTTGGCAGCATTAAACTATCAGTTTCTTCTTTTCTCTCTCTTTTTCCGCCTCAGATACACACACGTGAAAATACACACCTTTTTTTTTTTTTGCCATTCATTCAGGTTGCTCATCATCAGGATGCACAAACATTGTTGGGGTTGGATCTGCAGTATTTTCGGTTCAGGTTCATCTTGCTCCAACTATAGCGGGCTTCCTTTGTTGTACTCTGAATGTCACATTGTTGATGTAGTGCCACAACGACCCACAGTGAGACATAGATTTGTTGTTGTGTGAGGCCTTGAGGTTGTTTGCATTTCCCCTAGTCTTCACGATTTTATTTGCATCTAATAGAAACACCCTCCTGGTGTCTGGCCTGGTGATTTGTGGCAGATATTTGACATTTTCTTTCTAAATCAAGTTTCCTGTACCTTTTTAACTTTGAGAAAGGTACGACAGCCAGCAATGTGCGTGTCCTGCTGAAGCCTGCTTGCCAGAAATTGTTGGTTAGCACATTTTTCTTTGTGTAATAACTGCCAAACTGTCGGAGATGTGATTATACACAAAATAAGAAATCTGTGCTCCAAACATGGTTTACACTTTCTAAGTCGGACCCGGTCTGCTCTCCCATCTCGACTTGCAGATTGATTAAAACTTCTATTTGTCGTGCGTTCGCTCATGATAGTTTTCATCGTTTCTCAGCTTCCGTAATGTTCCCAAATTGCAGATAACGAGAGTTGAACTGGTGTTTATTTCGATGGTCCCGTGTGTGTGCTGGAACCAGTAATTGTAGGTACTGTAGGTGTGTGTGTGTGTGTGTGTGTGTGTGTGTTTCTGTGGGTGTAGCTCTCTAAAAATGTGCTCTTGGCAGGTAATGGAGGGGAGGAGAGGAGAGACAGAAAGAAAAAGAGAGGAATGGAAAAACAACTCCAGCTGCCGTCAGCCTCTCAGCCTGCTGGGATTTCTTTTTCTTTTTCCTCTTCTGTCTGCTCGCTCAGTGGAGAGTGTTGGTTATGTCTGCCAGACTCCTGCATGTTGCACGTACCTGTAGAGCTGTCACACACACACACACACACACACTCCAACACACTCTCCTCTCTGCTCTGGCATTTGTATTAGTTGGACTCTCGCAGACCATTTCTCCCTTCCGCCCTCACACAACTCTCCCAGTGTGATCCAAATCCATATGAATACATTATTGTCCTCATGTTTTTGTGCTTATTGTTGTCCCTCCTGTGGAGTAAATAGCCCAGCCTCTTCGGTATCAGCAGGGGAAAACAATCAGTATGTGTTTTAACCGCAGGCCAACTGACAAACATCGCTCCTCTTCCTGGTGAAGAGATATGACAGCGGTCTAATTGTAGCCGCTCAAATGCAGACACATAAGGTCACAGTTGGCGTCGAGCCTCCAAACCCGTCAGTCATGGGATGTGCAAACGTGGCGGCTTTGTGCAGAATAATCCCACTAAATCTGCACCAATCACATTTAAAGGATGAGGCTGATGATATTGTATATTTTTGCTATTGTCATCAAATCCCATGAAAAGACCAAAACCAACAATGTGTTAGTTCATCTCTTAATACTTTGACTTCCACAACCTGTCTGTGGTTTTTCAGCCCCAAAGCCGTATTTCTCCTACTGAAGAGAAAACAATTATATAGTTAAAAAATGTTTTGCAAGGCTTAATCATTGTTCTTTATTCTTTAACACTTTTACACAACAATGGAGCTCTACAGCACAGAAGAATACGATAAATTAAGCTTTCGATACGGAGACGACACTTCTCAGATCAGTTTGGTCTTTTCATGGGGTTTTTTTATTTATTTTTTACAGTAAGAAAAATATAGAATTTCCCCAAAATGACTGAACATTAGCTTTGTCCTGATTCAGAGGGCGCCTCCTACAAAGTCTATTTCAGCACTGAATACTTCGTTGACCAATGGGGTCAAGAGGGTTTCCTCCACTCGTAAGAGAAATGTGATTTTATTTTTTTTAATTTTTTTTTTTACCTGAATTTGGACACAACAGCTGTTAGTGTTCCTCTGTATCCCAAACTTTCCCTGCAGACTGGTGAGGTTTTTTTTAAACTTTGTAACTCTGGTGAGCAGTTGTTTGTGAGGGTGGTCGTCAATGAACATGAACTGGATCAATAAAGTTTTTTCAAAAAAGCCCCTGCAGGATGTAAATAATAAATTCCACAGTTTGTTCTTGTTAGCAGCCTGGACATGTTCTCTACACATATAGATAAAAGTTATATAGATCAGTTTTCATTCTTGACCTTGGAAATGGCAGTTTGATGGTAACCCCTGTCTCTGTCTGTTTCTCTGGTGTCTGATGGTGGACGTCCTCCTTGATCTTCCTCCAGCCGTCCACTGTCGATGCTGTGAGAGGATTTGGTCTGGTGTCTCTCAGACAGCTAATTTAGTTTTTATTCTGGTTTTCATTCAGTCTCGTACACCAGTGCAGTCTTCCTCTCTCTAGGGGTGTTTAGTTTTTACCAACAGAGATGTTAAGGTGTTCATATAGATGTCTACAATCTTAATCTGGCACATGCTTGGCATAGAACCTTGGCATTGAATTTTGAAATGATTAAGTTTATATGTTGGCAAAGGGCTTCCTGGCACCATTAGTTTTGGTCTTTGTGAAGCGAGAAAGTCTAATTTGGGAAGGAGGTGCAGGTTGAGTCCCACTCGCCTTCAGTCTTAAAAGGAAATCCCTTCACAGGCTACATCCTTCAAGGGAGGCAGCCCCTGAGTTTGGACGCAGATTAATGTCATGTGAGAAGAAAGTCTTTTTGTCGTTTCATCACATAACCTGCGATTCTTTAAAATCTTTTCTCATGGCTAACTTGTGCCATCCAGTCAGAGTTTTTAGAAATACAAGCTTAGTTTGGTTTCACAGGTCATTCTGGGTTGCAAGTCCCAAATGATCAGCTTTGTTAAAATGTACTTTTGCCTGTCTGCTTCTAAACCTCTTGCATAGAGTCTCTAGTCTCCATTGTTTTGTTTTTTTTTCTTTCAACACTTCAGTTACAATCCTAAGATTTTGTAAGCCTTGACTTGACTTTTTCCAAATGATGAATATATCATTTTGGAATTTAACTATCTGATGTTGCAATATTATCTTTAAAACTGCCTCCCACAGTTTCAGTATGATAGTATATAATACAAATACTTCTACAACTGGGGAAGAAAACATATTTTGTGTCTGTGGTTAGTCAGAATATCAGGCCCTTTTCTTTATTGGGGAATGTTGTGTATTCGAAATGAACATAGCACAAACAAAAGCCTGTTTATACACAGGGAGTGGAGGATGTTCTTGACTCTCGTCTAACGCTGGTGACCTGTTGGTGAGCCAGCTGCAGGATAAATTCAGTTTCTGTGTAAATCAGCTTATTTTTTTAGATCTTTAGCTGTTAATAGAACTACTGTATGATATTGACATGAAGATGCAGTCGATCATTTTTAGAGAGTGTTCATTCACATCAGAACAGAAAATCTCATTTGTAGTCTTGTGTAGTTCAGTTGTGATGTTTTTTTTTTGTTTGTTTTGTAGGATTAACACAAACACGGCTGAATCACTTCAGGTTAAAATCCAGATTTTTCTGTTCTTGTGTAAACGGAGCCTCGTCTAAGCTTCAGTGCGTTGCCATTGTACCAGTATGTATTCTGCATATTACACAAGGTCAGTGGTGAGGCTGGACTAGTGAGTGTGTGTGTGTGTGTGTTGATCACAAAGCTTTGCAATACTCAAGTATTTCTGAGTTTCTGACATTGTAATGGCTGTAGATAAATCTAGATTTGCTGCGCTTCTTGCTTTGTAAACAGTTTTTTGCATTTTAGGTACGTGGATTTTTTTTCTGACCTGAAATATACTGTAGATTTTGCAAAATTTTATATCACACTGACATTGCTATTGTTTTACTGTGAATAAAGTATTTCTAGAGCAATTTTAGCATGCCTACTTACAACTGTAATATATAGAACAAACTGTTTTCAGTAGTTAATAATATATTGCATTTGGACTGACACGGACAGAACACAACAAACATTGATTTTATTTATTTTTTCATTGTGTATTTATGGACACTTTTACCTTCCATAAGTCATACTTTTGTCTTATTTTTTGAAAAATATATATATTTCTTTTCTCTTATTTTGAGCAGAAGGAATTGTCTTTTACATTCCTAAATAAAATGTGGACTGAAGCGCAACTTTGTCCTTTGACAGTCCTTTTTTTCTTTTCTTGCTTCTTTACAGTAAAAGCCATACAGTTGCATTAAGTAGAACTGACCATTTCTGAAGTTGCGATAATCCAACTGGGTGAGATTTTACGGCTACATGGCTCATGTCCGCTGACGTATTTCAAACAGAAAAAACCCTCTGCTCAAACCATTTCACATACACACACATAAAATACACTGGGATATTGGAGAATTAAAAAGTAAATGATACAAATAAAATGCACATATATAATTATCAAGGTTTCATGTCACTAAAAGAAGTAATATATTTTTCGGAACAAACAAACATAAAATGCCATGTGACTCTTTCTCTCTTCAAACTCTGTACCATCGAAAGTCCTTCCACATACAATCTACAACAATGGCAAATGGCTCTTCTTTTTTGCAAGATTATGTACGTATCTATGTATGTATAATATATAGATATTTCATAAAATATTTGTGGCTTTTACAGATTTGAACTGAAGTGTAAAACTACAGGACAGAAGAGAGGAAAAGTGAAGTGATACTGCCCTCACGTGTCTCTCACAGGTACTTAACTTAATCTCTCACTCCAACGAACAAGTGCTGAATATTTAAGAGCCACTAATCAAATGCTTACAGGTTAATTAAAAGATCTGTCATATTATTTAAGTCACATAGAGATTATAAACAGAACCACCTGAAACAATCAGCAGACTTTGCAAATCTCAAGATTGGATTTAACACAGCGCAACAGATGTGATCTTTTCTTTTTCCATTCCTGGTGAATTGAAGAGGGTGACACCCCATGAAAGATGATTAGAGAGCCACAACCCATAAAAGGAAAAAAAAAAAAGATTCTGTTCCTGTGCAGATGCAGCTCCTTCACAGAGAAAGTATTATCATTGGTGTCTGGTTACTATGGGTGAGACAGGCATTTATTACACATTTAAACAATGCAGGTTGCAAATAACGATTATTTTCTAGATTCATTGGTCTATAAAATGTATGAAAATAGTGCAAAATGCCTGTCACAGTTTCCTAAAGCCTAAGAGATGATGTCTTCAAATTGCTCGTTTAGTCCAACCAACAGTCTAATCTAAAGAAAATCAGAAAATCCTCACAATCGAGAAGTTGGAACCAATGAATGTTTGGCATTTTAGCTAGAAAAAAAAGGACCTGAACAATTTGAATCATCATCATCAAAACGCAGTGAAGGGAACATTGATGACTGATTGCTGGCATCTGCACGTCATGAACAGACAATCCAGACATTTATCACAGATCATTCCATGGCTCTCCAACTAAAAGAAACACAAACCAGGTGATTTTCTCCCAAAAAAAAAAGTTGCAAAACCACATCTGCAGTATCTGTGTTAATGCCTCTGTCCCGTCTTCTTCATCCCATCTGTCCAAGCACTTCTCATCATGATTCATCAGTGATCCACTCGGCGTCCGTCGCAAAAAAGACCGCCACACAACCATTTAACTGTGAAAGTGAGCGTTAAACAGTTCCTTTCTCTGCTCTGTTTTCAACTTTCAAGCTTCCATCAGTGAGTGAAATCACATAATTATAAGGCTGACAAGTCCACGTGAATTAGATTTCTCACAACGCAGACGGCTAAATACGTTAGATACACCTGGAAGTCCTTTGTAAGATATAAGGTCACATTTAGCAAGCGCTAAGGCTACCACATTTGAAAGAATTGACTTGTTTCATCCAAAACTAGACTCAAATGAGGAAATAAGAGAATATAACAAATATAAGAGCATCAAATAAAAATGGTATGGCAGACTAAAATGATAGCTGATTAGGACCAAAAGTCTTTATACCAAAGTTGTGGAAGGTTTATATGCAAGTATGAAGGAGCATGGCTGATCCTTCAGGACTGTCTCTCAGTACAATGAAGCTGCACAAGCAGGTGCTGATCTGGGGTCAGTTGTGTCGTTTGCATCTGCTCCCAAGTCTGCACGCAAAGTCAGCTTCGCTCCCAGAGCCTCAAACAGTTTGAGGCTTAAAGTTCATTTTGTGGTTGCTGCTGTTGCTGCAGGATGCTCAGCTCCTCGATCAGGCGCTTAAAGGTGATTCTCCTCTCGGGCTCGTACTCCCAGCACCTGCACATCAGCTCGTACAACTGTCGAACATGAGTTGTATTAGACAACAGGTGGTAAAAATGTAAAAGCTGACAAAGAAATAGCCTGCAGCTGTTAATGTGTTGCCTGCAGGCGCCACAAGTGTTAAAACTGCAGCAGCTTGTACTTTATTTGCCTGTAGAAGAAGATGTCAACATGTTTACATCTGCAGCTATAAACTGCTGCTGCTAGAACTTTCCTTTTATCTACTAAAGCTCCAATTTTTAAGGTAGAGGTGCACTGATACCAGTGCACCCCCCCACCCCAAATTTCAAATCTGTACTCCCTAACTGCGTGGAACTTCTGGGATCATTTTTATATAAAGGCAGAGATTATCGTGGGTAACAGAAAAACAGAAACACTGAATTTTATAATAACTTTGAGGAAGAAACTAACGTGGAGCAGTCAGGCTTGGCCAATAGCCGATCTGCTTAGTAAGGTCAATACAGGCACAAGTATCCCTACTTTAAAGTATACTTCGAGATAAATGTACTCATACTGTAAAACCACCGTAAGTGTTGTTGTTTAGTACTAGCAATATTTCATGTGCACTTAACAGACTATCAGGATAAGTACTTCAAGAGTCTAGCTGCTCCATGTAAAAGGGTAAATAACGCGGAAAATGAGACTCTTGTGTCATTCAGGGTCTCATAGAAGTGACACTATGTTTACGTGCACAAAATATTCGGGTTTTGCCCTTATTCCGAAAGACAATATTCCTACTAAGCTGTGAAAATCTATTCCACTAATATCTTTTATATATTCTTGAAAAGGTCGGCGTTGCGATATTTGTGCATATCCAAAAACTGTTGATATCCAAGCCTTAATGTTTAAAAGCAGAACAGAAGTCTCGCTCTGAAATCTCGTGAGAGGTGAGTTGTTGCAGGAAGATGACTGTGGTTCTGGTTAAAAAAAAAGGTCTGTCTCTGTAGGGATTCTTTCCATAATGTTGTCTGACACTTAGAATAACAATCTGAGCCGGTCAGTGGCAAAAACAAGCACTTTTAGTGGATGTACTTTGACTGGCGCAGTTGCCCACAAGGATTACGTTTCAGCCATTGCAGCCTGTTTCTCAGTTGCCGACTGAGGCGATCAACTGGACCACTTCCAAAACCTTTGGTAACTATTAGTCATTTAGACCCCAAAATGTGTAAAAAAAAAAAAAGTTTAGGTAACAAGGATACCTGACGCTCCTGTTCAGTTTTTCTAAATATAAGTTTTCCATGCTGTGTGCACAGCACCTTCATTGTACTAGGAGGGCGACAGAAATCTCAGAGGTGGACATCTCAAAACTGCTCCATATAAAACCAAAAATGGAGCGACGGCCTGCGAGCTAGTTCAGGCAGTCAACTCGAGCTGAACTGCTATACACACGTGACGTGCCTCACTCTCCACAACCATCTACCAAACACACCCGCCCAATTTGGTGGTCTGTGTAACCTGCAAAAAGTGTCCCATCTCTCCTTCTGCTGCCCTGTATCAGTATTGCTGCCTTTTCATTCAGCCCCACCACCACCACCCCAGCATCCACCTGCAGGCTCCGGCTAAGATATCTGCTCATCACTCCCCACAGATATGTTTACATAGAGATATTGGAGTGATGAGCAAATATCTTAAACCCCCTAGCCGGAGCCTGCAGGTGGATGCTGGGGTGGTGGTGGGGCTGAAAGAACAGGCAGTAATAGTGATGCAGGGCAGCAGTGGCATTGACGGGCAGAGGGAGAGATGGGGTCGGAGCCTAGACGCTAAACTCTAACTACGTCCTGCTGCTATAGTAAACATTTCAAACGTGAGTTGTCTGACTGAACTACTTGTCTAGATACCACTAGGGATAAATGAGAACATGTTTTTTTTTTTGTAATTTGGTTGCTCTGATCTTTTTTGGAACCTTGTTCTTCCTCGTTTCCTCTCCGACAGGATGTTGATTTTAGCATTGAGACCTACTGTTCAAAAGAAGCCGCTACTCTTTCTTCAATCTGTCGCTCCTAACCTGAGGCCAAACATTTTGACTTACTGTTGGTATTGCTTTTCTTTGCATTCGTTTTGTGAATAAAGACAGTTCTTCAGAACACATCTAAAAAAAACAAACAACCTGTGTCCATGTCATTATTGTGTTGTGTTGTGTTATGTTAGTAATGAGAAGACAAGTTTCTTACAGGCTCAGGACAGCCGTCAGGACGTGGCAACCTCTTCCGTTCTGCCAACACCTTCACCAACCGGATGATAGTCATCTGACCGTGAGTTCGACCAATCATACCGAGGAAGAGCTGCGTGGGCGAGGACAAGGACAGGTTACAAAAGACACAACGTTTCAATACTGGCTCCTATTTTTACTTAGACATGAAAATACAGCTTCAGGGAAAATGGGCTAAAGACAATGATAAGCACAGAGCATTTTAATGAAGATACAACACAGTCATTCAGTCTGTGTGGTTCAGATGTAATAGCTTTTACTTTTTAGCTTCTGTCCCATCAGGTCCTTTTAACATGTCTTCCGTTTCAACATTCACTTGACTTGTGCAGGTCTTTATTACTAATTGCCTTCCAGTAATAGTTGTAGGTCAATCGGGATAACAGTGGCAGTTAAAAAGCCTGATGTAAATGAAAGATCTTCATGATAAACTAAGCTCTTAGCGTTGGCACACGCTGTAGTTTGGACACAGCTCCTGGTGGAGTCTGTCATCTGCCGCTCTGGCCAAAGACCGACACCATCTGTCACGTACAAATGACTGCGCGCGCGTGTGTAATGCCAAGATAAATTCAGCTCTTTATTTCTACAAGGCTGGTACAGAATGTGTTATATGTATTTAATGTGTAATCATTATCCAAGCTTCCAAAAATACACAACAAGGATTAGAAGTAGTTCTTGAATGCGTGAGTGTGCGAGAGCGAAGAGAATAAGGAGAGTACTGCATACTGACCGTCATCGGGCTCTTGGAGGAGTCACAGTAGGTGATGAGTTCGTACAGTGTCACCCCAAAGGACCAAACATCTGAGGCCAGGTAGAACTTGCAGTGAGTCAGACACTCTGGAGCATACCTGAAAAACAAAGTGTACGAGCATGAATACTTGTCCATTTTTTTAATGTGACCATGCTTTCCCTGCGTCGGGCGTTTACACTGCACTTGCATGTTTCCAATGTTAATATCACATACAGCATGCCGTTACTGAAATATACTGCTTTAATAAACAGTATTACACACATTCAGGCGCAGTATGACCTGCAGAGAGAAAAGGCAACTATAACAAATTTCAGATGCTCTCTTACAGGTGTAATCCCGCAAAAGGAACCAGATAAGTCTTTACTTTTTTTTTAAATATATATTTCCTTACAGAAATATTATGAGGAAGAGGAAAAAAAGTAGGAATAGCAGTGTGCAGTGTTCATCTTTTTGTGCAGATTATTTATTCCCAGCACCTGCAAGGAACTTCTGGATGCGTGTGTCTGCTTCAAGAAATATTAGTGATGAAATCATACAACTGTCTTTAATGGAAGAGGGATTATCTTTGTGTTTTTTAGAATTTGCATTTAGTAAAATTAGACAAATGCTTTTAGGAAACCAGCGTCACACAAGACTCTCTCCAAACCAACCTATTCTAAATATTTACTGTATATGGTGATTAAGATTAATAGAATCCCTTAAAAGTATTCCAGCTCAGTTAATACAGACCCTGATAATTTAACCGCCTGATTCAAACTACTCTACTCTTTTCTCATCTTCCCTCTCTTAGGGTTCGTACAGCTTTTTAAAGAGTAAAATTCAAGCACTTTTTAGGTACCTAAACCAACAATTTCCAGACTCTCGAAGCCTTTATCATCACATCTAAATTATCACTAAAAGCCAAATTACATGAGTGATTGTGTAGATGATGAAACACCAGATTATGTTGAAAATCAGTATATTCGAATTCAAGCATATTCCTAACCTTGAAAACGTAACAGGAAATTAACTTTCAAGACTTTATACGAACCCTGCTCTCTGTTCATCACCTCAGGCTCAGTTCTTTAGCTTTAGCTACAACTGACACCAGAGTCAATTTTATTTTAGGACCTGCTGGATGAAAAGGACTTTTGAATGAAATCCCTTCACCCTTTGCTTGAATGGATCGCCATTTTTGCACATTTCTTCTACACAGTATCGCCCTCCTCAGTTCATATTACTGTCCTTCTGTAGTCAATTCCTTTCTGATCCTATTAAATTTAGTATGTGCTCCCTTTTTTATTCCCTCCTTCCTTTACAGAGTCCCTCTTTTAACAATAAGAGCTCAGCTATTATAGTTGAGTCTGAGAGAGTCAAATTTTACAGTGCTTCTCTGACTTTCATCCTTCTCTCCTCTTGACTCACCAGAAAACGGGGCTGTCGTTTTCGTCTTTGACTGTGTAATATCCCTCATTGTCCTTGATGCTCTTGGTGAGGCCGAAGTCTCCGATCTTCACCGTCCCCTCTTTCTCCACCAGCACATTTCGGGCAGCCAGGTCCCGGTGGATGTAATTTTGAGATCCCAGATAGTCCATTCCCTGAGACAAAACAAAAACAGGCTCACTGCAACATGCAGACAAACAAAGCTACGTCTGGTGACTCGAAGACGCATACCTGATGCGTTATCTATTAACTGAAACACTTGATGCACTGCCAGCCACACACATCACATGACCACTGTTTTGGAAGGCAGTTCAGCAGCAGTATCTAAACAGGAAGTGTTAAAACATTTCAAAATAGTTTGAGCGTGTGTGCTAAAATTACTAATTAACTACATAGTGGTCAGGTGTTAAATGCTAATGGCTGACAGCTGGTATTTTACTGTTCGTCAGTTAAATGAATATAAGATGCAGAGATGCCTGATGGTCTGAGGAAACAGCTCTGTGAAAAGAAACCGTTACCTTGCATATCTGGACAGAGTAGCTGAGCAGGGTGCCGAGGTCCGTCTTGTTTTTGTTTCTGGGTAGATACTCCTTCAAACTGCCCAGTGGAACGTACTCCATGATCAGCTTAATGGCCTGACCCCCTACAAACAGATATACACATAAATGCAATCAGAGACAGGCACAAGTTCCGCTGTACCTCTTCTAACCATCTTGATTAAACTACGTTCTGTTCGCGGCACGATTAAAAAGAGTTTCAACCTGTTTCCTAAGTTGCGCCTCTTTTTCCTAATCCAAACAAAGATGGTAGCTGGACATGACATATCTCCTTGCTCAATTTGTATGAACCAACATTTAAAAAATATCAGTTATATTGGTATGATTGATGTTCCTTTCCAAACTATTATATTTTCATATTTTCTCACAATCATTTTTAAATATTTTGCTTGTGAATACAAAACTTGGGAAATGGGTTAAATAACTTTTTTTGTGCTGTGGATGGTATTTTCTTTTTAATATCTTTAAGGATTCTGGAAATACCTTCAGAACAGCGGTGAGTGTTGTTTAACGATACTCTAGGTTTTTCCAGACATCGCATCAACTGGAATCTAGTACCCAAGATTTTTCCTCAGCTTTTTTTTACATAAACATTTACAATGCTTTTATTTTGAAAGTTAAACCACCAAAGCTTAATCTCTGCTGGCTTCCTGTAGCAGACGTGCTTATGTTTTATGTCATATATGAATATATGGGTACAGATGGGTACTTAAATATGTGTTAATTGTGCCTTTAACACACTAAAAGCACCAAACATTATGTCAACACTGCATGTCTGGTACATCTGAACCTACCAGTACACTACATCTATGGAAAACATTTCAATGTTACCTAAAATGTCTGGTGAGATCTTATGTTTGTGTATGCACTCTTTCCATCTTACCTTCCTCTTGGCAGATGCCCTTGTATTTGACAATGTTTTCATGGTAGAGTGCCTTCAGGATGTCGATCTCGCGCGAGAGGTTGGTGCTCTGCTCTTCCCGGTTCTCAGGCTTTAGGGACTTCACCGCCACCAGCTCACCCGTTCTATCTCCCCGAGGATCATAGCGACACAGCTCCACCTTACCAAAGTGACCCTGCATGAGGCAAACGTGAGAAATTGAAGTTATTCGGATCATGACCGAGTTCTAGTCTACTTCCTGTGCGAGACCAGTTGTTTCCTATCATTGCCTAAATTACTTCAGTTCTGCATCTGCTCTTGCTTATCTTTGGTCTGTAGATTATTGTCTTCTGTATGTCGTGAAGCACCACAAGAATTATTAAACCCCAGGTGGCATTTTTTTAATAGTAGTAAGCTGATGTGAACCGTAAAATAGGAAACCATACTCACCAAACTACTCACAGTACTAAATGCACTGAAGGTAATTATAGATTTTATAAAAAACATTTACCAATGCATGTAAACTAAACAGCCAAGTCCATTTAGAAATTGTCAGTTCGATCTTTCTTATAAATGGTAACATCTGCTATACAGAGATGAACACAAAAGCACAACAACAGCATAAATACAGCAGGAACAGCTTACCTCTCCCAGATCTCTGACCTTCTTCAGGAATCTCTTTT
Source organism: Macquaria ambigua (assembly GCA_008360985.2). Taxonomy (NCBI): domain Eukaryota; kingdom Metazoa; phylum Chordata; class Actinopteri; order Centrarchiformes; family Percichthyidae; genus Macquaria; species Macquaria ambigua. The sequence continues at coordinate 42,331 of VMKM01001387.1, forward strand.
CAAACATGGTTGGGTCCACCTCTGGTGTAGGCTTGGGTTTGATAAGTGGGTCTGAGAGGTGGAAAAAGAGACAAATACATTAGCCGTACTGGGTAAAACATGTCTTTTCTTCTACACAGGCACACTTGCGTCATAGGAAGTCTATTGTGGTTGACAGTGTCTAAGTTTTCACCAGAATTTTCTGTGGTTATATAACTTTGCTTGTTCTGGTTTCCACACAAATGGCTACTTATAATAGGACAATTCATTATTCAAGCAAGACTCATTCGGCATCACCATTATCAATAATTACAACATAGTTTATTTAACCAAAACAGTTTTTAATCTAATTTTCAAGCCTTTTTAGGTGCAACTTATAGTAGATCGATGTTTTAGTGAAGGTGACATTGTAGCTGTCTTGGGATTTTAATATAGTGAAATAAGCTTTAGCAAGTCTGACTGCCGTATCCAATTCTGGCCAGCAGGTGGAAGAACAGAGTACTGTGTTGCCATGGGGCCCAGCTGAGGGGCAGATCAGTGATAATGCACCCACTGAACTTCCTCATGAACATCTGAGTTGAGTAAACAACTCTCTCTCTTTCTCTTTGCACTGCTTACTAGCTGCTGCTAGGTGAGATACAAACCATGCAAAACATTCAGATCATATTCCAACTGTAAACAACCACGCTGAATTGTTCAACCTGTACCTGCTTATAGTCTGTTGCATAATAAAACTGCAGAAACAAAATAAGGTTTTACTTCATATTTGCACCCACCCCATTATAAAATACCTAAAATATAATGCACATACATATTTATTGTATACTTATTATCATGTACATACTCTTTTCTTCTAGCATGTCTATGTCTCTGACGATAGCCCTGAAGAAAGGTCTCTTCTTGGGGTCGTAGTTCATGCAGTGGGTCATCAGTTGAGCCAGCTCTCTGCAGTCTGGCGTGGCCAGTTGGCACTCTGTTTCATAAAACCTCTCCTTCTGCTCAGCACAAAGACATACACATGAATGAGGAAGTGCAAGCAAACAGAGTTAACGTGATTATTGATGTGCGATGGTGGACAGAGGACGTGAAAAAGGAGTACGAAAATGAACAGGAATAAAAAGAAAGTGTAGGACAGCCATCAGATTTCAAATAAAAGATGGCATTAGTGTAGATGTATGATTATATACAGTCATCGTCATACAAAGTTCTTGTGTGTGCCCCCTACCTCTGTAAGTTTCTTGTCTTTGAGGGGGACCTCTCCATCATAGCAGATCTCCCACAGGGTGGTACCAAAGCCCCACTTGTCCGCTGCGACGCTCAGGGAAGACACGCTCTTCACACACTCCGGAGCGATCCATGGGATACGATGCACACACTCTGCAGAGGCAAACAGAGTCAGCTTTGGCAACAGTAAATCAATTAAACACAGATTGGTTTCAGTCTCCGGGTGTCTTCGTGAAAACACTGGAGATGTGTGAAATATAGAAAGTGGGCTCGACCTAATTAGTGGGAAATAATTTGACCAAGGTGAGAATAAGTGATGCTCTGGGTGATGAGACCTTTAAGACGTTATTATGGGAACATTACCACGTGTGAAGTACTGACTTAACCTTTTTAACAAGCGAAAGAAAAGATTCTCACTGACCTTCTTACACACAAACACCCTTAACGGACTGAAATATAATAAATAAAAACTGATAAACTATATAATAACCATACCGGCCCTGTCCTCATCATGCTGTGACATTCAAATTTCTATCTATGTAGGTTTTGTGGTCCAGGTCCTACCAGTGCTCGGCAGCACCTGAAGTAGCTCGACATCTTCTCTGATCCATATTCTAGGTTTCTCCCCCTTTTTTCACCTGTTGGGAGGTTTTTTGTGCATTTTGTCCTGGTCTCTGATTTGTCCACGTCATTGGTCTAAGGATAGAGGGTCATGTATGTTGTGCAGACTGTAAAGCCCCTTAAGGAAAACCTGTGATTTTGGGCTATCTAAATAAAACAATCTATATTTTACTTCAGATATCCCAGATCAATCAACAGTGCATTGTTAAACACGTTTTGTTATTTTTAAAGAGTAAAAGTATGATCACTTTGACCAAATGCTGAAAACACTATTTGCAAGTAATGGTTAGGGCGTAGTCTCATGGATCGGAGCCAACATACTCTTACCGGCGGACTGGGCGACTAACTGGCTTAAAATGTTGACAGACTGCGTCCACTGAATCTAAAAAGCCTTGGCCTCGGCTGGCTGAAATATATTATTCTGGAAGCAATATACTGGAAGACAGGCTAACTGATTGGCTGACCTCCACAGTTGGCTTTTTGGCTCCATAAATCTATAACATAGCAAGTGTGTGCAGCTCAGACTGGAACACAGGATGACTGACTGGAGAGGAGGAGGAGTCGTCAAGAGGGGAAGAAGCAGTGGAGGGGCTGAATGGAGAGAAGGGGGAAGATGGAGGCAGAAATGGAAGTGGGGAAGGAGGTAATTGAGTGTAAGGACAAAAGAAAGAGAAAAAGAAAGAAAGTGAGGTGAATGGATTGAGGGTTTGAGTAAAGCGATCAGAGATTGCTGGGAAAAGGGGAAGAGCGCTCCCAGTGGGTTTCTCAGCACTTTATCCACTATGTGTGTTCAATCAAATCTACGTACAACGACATCGACGTGTAACTGGAAGACTGATTGTTCTGCAAAGGGATGGAGACAGAAGAAGAAATGTTAAGAGTTCTGGGAACAAAGAGAGAGGGAGGAGCATCCCCAGGGGCGTGTGGCGATAGACATTTGCACAGAGACATTTCCAGTCTGTGCTGTGGTTTGCAGATCCATCTACACAGCCACGCCGTGTTATATCACACAACTTCTGGCTCTAAGAGACAAACAGAAACATGAGGCGGCCATTTGAGGGGAACTGTGCAATCTGAGAAATGTCCTTGTTGCACCATCTTCCCTGAAGCCAGATCTAGCTTTTACAAAACAAATTACAGTCTGAGAGGGAAATGTGCCCAGTGCAATGCGTATTGATTATGTGACAAATATGATTCCTATTACTGACAACCTCTGCTTGATCGGAAATGCTTTTCTTTTTTCCTATTTCTTTTTTTCTGTATTTTGTAGGAAGAAATGAGGGTACAAAGGATGACTTTTAAGCACAAAAACAAACAAAAATCCAACTCAGACAGGACAGTGCATAGAAGAAGAAGTTACAACAAGCATTTTATTAGTCTACACGTCACAGTTAAAAGTGTTAGGAGACAACAAGAAACACATTTTGAAATTAGTTTGATGTGGCCAATCATCAGACTCAATGCGTGTCGTCAGTATGTGTTTCTGTTTCCATGAAGTGTGAGTCATAGTCAAAATAGTTAGACTTATTTAAGTTTTAAATTAGTTTTGACCTTAGCGCCATTTGGAGTTTTAGTTAGTTTTCAAAATGTATTGGAAATCAATATGAACAAATTATTTTAGTTTCACTTTATCACATGTAGTTGTGGTATTTTATGTGTTCTCATTTTGGTTTCACTGTCATTTACAGCTGACAGGCCAAGAAAGTGGAAGTTATTGTTAAATTTTCCATGGTAGCTGTTTTGCAACCATTTAGGTTTCACTTTTAGTAACCCAGAGTGAGAGAGAGAGAGAGAAAGAGAGAGAGAGAGAGAGAGAGAGTGAGAGAGAGTGAGAGAGAGAGTGTACCCACCCTCTCTGGTGAGTACTGTAATTGGTATTCCTGGGTCGCTGAGCTTGATGAAGGGCCCTCCTTCATCGGTGCCCAGTCCGTCCCTGGCCAGCAGGATGTTTTTAGCACACACAAAGCCATGGACCAGCTTTTTATCCTCCTGAAAACACACACAAAATACAACAAATCTATTAGTTCACAATGGAGAGGGCAAATATAAAGATTTTGTTGATAAAACTGATCTAACATGGTGCATGTAATCCCATGAAGGTCTTACATGCTTACATTCCTATAGTTTGTGTGTATGTGTGTGTTTTGCTGTCTCACCAAGTAGCTGAGAGCTGAGGCCAGCTGCTTGGCCACCTGGAACTTCCATGGTGTGCTGAGTGGGCTCTGCTGTCTCCTCATGAATAAGTCCAGTGGTCCTAGCTGGACAAACTCCTCGACCATGATATCTGTTCCACACAAACACAAAGAGACATGTGTTATAGATGTTAGAAACAGCCCCGCACTCTCATGCACATATACACACCACACAGTTCTCATCATGCACTTACTCTCCTGGTGGCGGACACACACTCCATACAGCAGCACTATGTGTTTATGGGACACTTGTCGCATCATGCTGGCTGTTTCGAAGAAGGCCTGTCAACAGAAAGACAAAGATGACTCAACACATAGCACATTACAGAAACTTGTATGATCTGATAAGATTTTGAAATAGCTTGCTGTTACTAAGTGTTATCTTTCAGTTTGGTTAGATGTTACAGAATGTAGTCAAAGTCCTCATAAGAACAGGTGTACAAGGATGTACAGGATCTGTGAGTGTGTCTCACCAAGGAGATGTCCCTGTGTCCAGAACCCAGCACCTTCAGGACCACCTTGACCTCCTGGAAGGATGAGTACCCTGCATCCTCCTCCTCCTCACTCTTCACCCTCAGTGTCCCTGAGTAGATGTTGGTTCTTGTGCCCCGGCCAAGGTGCTCCTCCTGGTTAACACAGCAGGGAGCAGAGAAAACACAGTATTACATAAAATAGTTAAATCCAGTATCCAAACTATGGCTAAATTTAAAATGATATGAAAAAAGAGAAGATTAAATCAATTGTTAACAGTGTAAGTTCAACTGTGTGGATTAATGCAATTGTGAGGGGAAAATTATTTGCATACTGTACAATTTCTGAAATAAAAACACCTTGATAATGCAAATGCAATGGCCTGCGATAGCGCTACAATTTTAGTTGTTTGTGTGTGGACTAAACTGACTATAGAATGTTTTGAGGCTGTACTTTGTGGTGGTCTTGTACAAGACTGCATTACATTAAAAGGTGTTTTTAATATTTTGTCACACTCATTTACAAATATAACATGCAGCACACTGGAAGCTTCAACTGTAACATAAAAAAATGCATTGACAATCATTTGTCAATCAACTTTGGAATACATTATATGGACTTTGTTTGGGGGAGTTTTACATCTTATATCTTTACATCTACAGACATCTTATAATTTCATTATAAGAACTGCATTATCATCATAACATAGGAGACAGACATGAAGATGAGGAGGTGCACCTGTTCAATCTCCTCCTTGAGAATGCGATGGAAGCTGAGCTGACTCTCCTGCATCGGTGTCTGAGTGGCCGGTGCTCTCTCTTTTGTGACCACCAGCAGGTTAGAAACCTCTGCAACACAAACACACACACACTTTTAAAGCGTATATTAATTACATTACTGCTGACCATTTTCAAAAGTATGATAATGTTTTAGATTCTTCTTCCTGCTGCAGGTGCAGGGACTTGACAATTGTTTGTGTTAGGTAATCCCTCACAGAGAATGTCTGCTTGTATTGTTGTCAAGGTACTGCTATTGTAACACTGTTGAAACTTTAGATTGATTTGAAAAGTCTGCACTGCATTCACACAACAACAATGAACTCTTAACAACAATTAAAGCAGAAATGATGTTCACAGTGAGGTTAACTCAGGTTGAAGCACCACACAAGAATACTACAAATGTATAGACGCTTATATAGGCACTGGTATTCATCATGAAAGCAAAACTGTGTTTACATGTGGTGAAACAAGCTCTCAACAATTACGTCAATGTGGCAATGATGTGAACAGCTATTCGGGTCGGGTTACCATACTGATTCAGTTTATTTTGTGTATATACAGAGGAGCTGTGTGTGGGAGGATGAAGTAAAAATGTGTCTTTGTGCCTGTTCCCATACTATACGTGAGTGTGTGTTTCTGTGTGTGTGTGTGTGTGTGTGTGTGTGTGTGTGTGTGTGTGTGTGTGTGTGTGTGGGTGTCTGATGTTGTGACAAAACCAGCACACTGTGGTTTAAGGGGGGAAAAAGGTATCTGCACTCCATCAGCATCACCCTACATTCTTCGTCGAAGAGTGTTAAGAGCACTGTTCCGTAACATGCAATCTGTTTTTATGCAAAACCCGAATACAACATGCACCCACACCTATCATCAAATATATTACACTGCACCCACTCCTTAACCCCTTGACCTGATCCAGGCTATCAGTTACTCTGAGTCTAAGGTGGTGGTTTAATTCAAACCTTGCTTGTGTTAAAAACCCATATTCTAGTGACAAAGGTACACACAACTGCCCACTCTCAACCCATGCAGTCTTTTTTTCACCCATCTGCCATCATATACTTACTTTATATTATTTTCATAATAGTTAAAAACCATGCATAGAGCCAAAACAACACTAAGTTAAAGTAGACTGTTTGTATCATATTCTCGTGATGTGTCAAGCAAGACTGTTGTATAATGCATCATAAATATTTTAACAGGGACAACAACACAGCACTCTAGTCTTTAATCTTCCTCTAAAGCAGACACAGCCCAAACCCTAACCCCAAACAGTCATGCCTTATGATAATAATCAACACCACACAACCCCAACAAACAAAAACAGCTTAACGCATCCATGCATACATGCAGACATGGCTCCACCTTTCCCTGAGTGAAGTAAACACGAGTGTTAGTTTGACTCCGGAAACCCACATTTACAACTCTCTTCCTCCCTTCACAGACGCACGCATTGTTCATGTAAGCTACACTTACCCTCAGTTTGTGAGAGACACAAACACACACACATACACATACACATACACACACTGAAAAGAGAGACTCCATCTTGTATGGAGGGAAAAGCTTTGCTTCACTGACCTCTAAGGGTTGAAAGGTTTAAGTCTGTTGCACTTCTGACCCCACCCAACATCACAGTCAGGTGTGGTCTGTTGTACTTGTTAACACACACACCCAGCTGTGATGTAGCATTGCACAAAGTAGTGCACAGAGAAGTGTTGTACTGCACAGGGTGTGGACTGAGGATGCAGAAACTGCTAGATGCCAGAGCAAGCAGGATTTTCAGTCTGCTGTAGCAATAAAGTGTGAACACTGCAGAGTAGTCAAAGCATTTTCTTAAGCATGTGTTGTTGCTTCTTGCAATTAGGACCTTGGGATCAAAGTATCAATGAACCTTAGCCACAGTCTCACAAAATAAAAATAATGTGGTGCAAATGGTTTTGAGGAATATGTTCTTTTGAAACCATCATACTAGACAGATTTCCCGCTAATAATAAATCAAGGATGCACACGCTGCTGGGGGGTAGAAAACATGTTGCCACACTGTCCTGATAGCTTTTATAGCGACATTTTCAGTATTTATTAATGAAGCAACTTGCTGTAAACCAGTAAAATTACTTAGAAGGGAAATGGTGTGCGCCATTCATCCTTGCATTTCCAAACCTTGTTTTACTGCATGCCTAGTGTTGATAACATCTGTTGGCTCTGGCTAGCTAACATAACACAGCACGAAAGCCACCCTCACACAAGTAACGTTAACATAAAAAAAAGTAACATTGGCATAAATGAAATTCCTGCTGTTTATCATCATGGGCTCTCAATCGTTCTGGTTTGCTTTCTATCCTCACATGTGCACATCGCTCAGAAACCAGTCTCTCACACATCTATCACACTTCTTGTGATACTTTTTTTTACTACAACAGCTTTAAATAGCTTTAAATGTTATTTCAACATGTTGCAAAAAACTGTCATATAAACTGTTTTCTCCTTGGATTCAAAATGGTCTTTCACTTTCCATCAACACTTCACACATGCCGATTTCTATTAGTCTTATCTTCTATAAACTCCATTATTGCTGTAATATGTGCATTGCAAATTGTTTGATAGATTTTTTAACACAGCTGGATAGTATTTGGTGTAACTGTAGCTGAATGAAACTGAATAGGAGTGCATATTGTATGTTTTCCAGAAACACAACATTTTTGCTGTCAGTCAGACCTTTTGTATTTAATTATTAATTTAAGTCCCTTAAAGACATGACTTACCAGAGAATGAAGATCTGTGCTGAGCCTTTTCTAGCTTAGTGAATTTGTAGTACTGCATGCTTGTCTTTATTTGGGTATTAGGTGTTACTGCATGTGCCTTTGAGTAGATCACCATGTCACCTTATGTGGCGGGATTAAGTTTACCTCTAGGCTGTGGAGGGCAGCAGCGCACCAGCTGAAACTGGAGGTCTTCGGTGCGAAGGCTTTGGCCCTCCAGGTGCTCCAGCAGCTCCTCGAGAGTGGGCCGAAACGTCTCAGTGCCGTACAGGCGGAAGCCATCGGAGGTCACCTCAATCTGGAAGTTCTTGTACTGACGCACAGGACGAGACTCCCTCAGGTCGATCTGGATGCAGAAAGAGAGGTTTTTTTTTTTTACTGAAACATGACAAACATGGAGGAACATGAGACTGAAGGAGAGATCAAATGTGCAAGAGAAGTGAAGAGGACAATTATAGATTAGGAGAGAAACAATTAGAAAACTGAACATTACATTAAATGAGGAGGAGCCGGGAAGAACAGAGAGAGTGGGAGTGTGCAAGGAGAAATGTAAAAGTGCAATGAACTCAAGTAAAGCTAATGTCAATATCTTAAAAATTAAACAAAACAGAGGTCTTACAGTGTTTTTTACTTATATTAGAAAGAGTTTTCACATAAGGTTCATGTAGTTCTGTTATATATTTATATATAAAAATAAATAATACTGTAGCGACCTGTCTCGATCTAAGCAATATTTGGTGTTGTGCTTGTGTGTGTCTTGTGTGTGTCGTGCCCTCTGGTTAATGAATAACCTACACCAGGCCTTTCCAGTTCATCACTGGAAGACATTACCTGTCCTAATAATACAGGGTTCATTCATATCATATTTTACTACAGCCACACAGAAGGACTAATTCCCTGATATGACACTATGGGAACAAGGACAAACCTTTACAACCTTTTTATAGCAGAGAGGCCTGTGGAAATGTAACAACAACAAAGACAGGTGTCTTCTTGATTCCAGTTTTGGTTTACAAAACGTGACCAATACTACATGTTTTTGTTCTTAATTTAATTTTAAAAATCTCATATAAGTGATTACACTGGAAGTAGAGAGTTTTGTCTTTTTATTTTAGTTTCTCAACAGCCACACCACCTTGTCAATTTTGGGTTTCCTCCAGTTACTGAAATAATATTTCAGTTCAAACACACTTAATGGGCTAAACTGGGCGTTTGGCTATCTCAGTGTAATGTGTCTATTTGTTTGTACCCTGAAAATACTAATACTAATAATATTTACAATACTTAAACTACTAGCGCATGTGACAACTACAATTTACTAATTATTATGCTATAATGCAGCAATGACACATATAATTCAGTCCAACAAAGAAGGGATAGTTGTAAAACAAATTTTGGGGCTAATTTAAAGACTCCTGATTTCACTGTGGGGGATAAATGAAATACAGCTTCCTAACACCTAATGAATAAGTTTACACTACCTCATTGCAGACCACAGTGATGATGATGTACTGGTAGTCGGTGCAGCTCCAGCGCAGGATGTAGGTGCCCTCCTCGTTGCCCTCCTGACGCAGCTTGTGGATGGCATACTCCGTACTGGAGAGGGAGAAAACGCAATGAATGGGGGCAGTAATGGGGTTCTATCAAAAGTAGACTGATGGTTTTAAGTTATACAAAAGACTTAAATACAAGCTTCAATGAAAGACTGTCTGTTTGTATTATTGTATTGTATGTCTTTCATACTGTATGTAGTTCGCTGTGACCTGTCTTACTTGTTTTTTCCATTTTATTTTTCCCTGTACAGTGGTGGCCAAACCAGTTTCCCTTGTATTAATACAGTTTACCAACATCCATACGTCTACCAATCATTGATCCATTTTGTGTGATAAAAACCTTTTGAAAATGAAAACTATAAAGATAGAACAACAAAACGATACAACGACAGATAGAACGACAGAACAACAGAGGCAGATAGACATCTGTTTGGTGACTGCACTCATTTGACAGGAGCAGTAACAAAAACAACATTTAGACAAACCTTTAATTGCTATAATGGAAAGGTTGATACAAAATGTAGGTTAACAATGAGGATGACAGTAGCCTTTATTATAAAACCTTCATTTAGGCTAACTTTTAAAAGCAGTGTGTGATCTCTGTTAAGGTAGGAGGCAGACAGACAGGGTATAGGTAAATACAAATTAAGGCCAGTAAGAGATGGTTTATGATGAAACTGCCTGTGTCCAGTAACATTGCGTTTTTGTGAGGAAACAGGCACATGCTCACACACACATTCCACCAATAAATCTGCCAGTACTAACCAGATGGGTCCGTGGCAGCCGTTGTCGATGTTGTGCACCACTGAAGCAGGGGCCACCTCCTTGCACAGGTAGTGGTGGGCATCCACTGTCAGCCTGAAGTACCCATCCACAAGGGCTGCGAAGGATAGCGCCTCAGCCCTAGAATCCATTTGCAACTCCTTAAAAGGAGAAGAGACAGGGAGAGAGTATAAAGAGAAGGAAGGAGGGAGGAGAACAGGAACTCTTATAAAGCCACAATACCCCAGAGAAATATCTAAAAGAGTGGTGATGTATTACAAAACTCAAGATCCATTTTCATGATGAAGCATGATATCACCATTAGTCATGGCTAATAGCATAGAGGCAGGCTTTGCTCCAACATGAGGTAAATCCAAACAAATGCCATTGGTCACATTAACTATAAAAACAAGTAGAGGCAGTAGTCCAGGTTCCTACAATAAGTGAGTGATCCTACTATGATTGTAAGACACATCACAATGATATTTACTTTGACATGTAAGTTTGAGGCCACATGAATTGTCTACAGTTAATCCTTTTCAAACTAAATTCTTAAAATACCAAAACTCTTAGAAAACATTTGTGGAACGATGATTGCAAATTCTGGTGTTAATTATGAACGCATGAAGAAATTGACTATTGATCTTTAAAATTATAAGCAGGCTTCAGAACAAATATTTAAACATGTAAAGACAAAGACAAAGACAATCCACTGCTCAAATTAAACATGAGAAGTTACTAAAAACAGACAATAGTGACAATATGGAGGTTGATCCCACATGAAACACAGTGCTCTTTGATTTGTTTGTATGTCTGTCTCACCATCCTCTTGTTGTCCTGTCTAAAGATGGTGACCGTTGCCTCTTTGATGACAGTGTGTGTGATCTCATGGAAGTCACAAAACACCACCCAGCCTTGGTCCGCCTCTTTCTTTCTGTCATTTTTCTGTTTTCCATCCAGCTTGTTCTTCTTTGACTTGCCCTTTTCCTTGGAGATGACAGGCTTCTGTTTTAAAGATATACAAAGCAGATACACACACACAAATTATGTAATAAAATAAACCATCAGTATTTTCAAATAATGTCAAATATCTGAAAATACTGCAATGAAAACTGCAGTACCATCAAGTTCGGACTAGTTAGTGCTAATTACAACATACTGTAACAAAATGAGGACAACTGTACTGCTCCAAAGTAATTCACACTCTGTCCATCATCATCACAATATAAGAAAATGTGTCCACTAAGCTGTCTCAGGATCTGATTTCTACTGATTTCTTCTTTCTATGAAATTTGATGCTTGTTATTGATTATGCCAAATATTTTTCACAAAAGGCAGCAGGAGATGTGTTATATTAATCAGCAGGATTGTACACTGTCAAATAGCAAGCACTAAAACATAAAAAAAAGGATCACTAGTTCATTGAGTTTCTCGTTTCTGCGTAATATCCCTATTCCTATTATACGCCTATAGGGATTTGATTTAGTGACTTTATATTGCGCTTAACATACTTTACATTTTTGTATGTAATTTCTTTTTATTTTATTTCTGTTTATTCTGGTGACTTTATCCCACTTCACCTTAATCTTAATTTTCCATATACATACGTGTTCTGTTGTAGTTACTCAACAGGGAGTTAATGATATTTTTCTTATATGACATTTATGTAATTCTGTCGAGAGGTTTGAGGAAAAGATGTGTCTGACAGTTATTTGTCACTGCCAGTTTATAGTGAAACTAGAGGCCATCATCTCTCTAACACATCGCCTTGCGCACACACAGTTTCACTCACTGTAGCAGGCTTCTTCCTCCAGGAAATGCCAGTGGTACCAGTAACCAAGACCTGCATGTCATGGCTTGTCTCCATGTTCAGACTCTGGCTCTGCCCTTGGCTCTGGTTGTAGTACCCTAGAAACCAAAAGCAAACATTATACCACAGCAGTTACACATGCAGCTAAATATATTAATGCTGCAGTTACAGGACACATAGACTGCAGACACATCGATTGTTGGAAAAATATTTATACTTTAGTTAAAGGTGGGGTCAGCGATTCTAATCCAATACACTTTTTGTCAAATTCAGTGAATATCTCCTCACGGTCCACTAGCTGTCTGTTCTGTGTGCGCTGAAAAAAAATCCAGTGTTTGTACACAGCCCTGCCTCTGTAAATGGGAAACAAAGTGGCTCGGACCGAGCCACACAGCACTATCCCTGCCAATCAGCCATAGGTGGCGTTCGTGCTCGTGCACAGGACTTCTGCTGGCTACTCTCCCTCTTCCAAGTCCTTGCCCACGAGGAACAGAGCTACACCATGATAGTAATGAAACATAAATAACATCGGAGTATAAATATCAACAGTCTTTCTCCAGAATCGCTGACTCCACCTTTAATTGGTTTCTCAGTGCTGTTTTTGGAAAATCTTGCAGTGATCATGCCGAGACGAGTGAAGCAAATCATCCAGGGTCTGGTCTACTCTGTGATAACTGGGTTAATGTGACATGTAAACATCTTGTTCCTTTCACTTTTGGTTTTCAACATCTGCACAAACTCTCACAATGTTTTAGATATATTTCAATGTCAACAAAGTTTTTTTTTTTTTTTAAGAACTGTGGGTAGGACACCACAGGTACTCTGCACATAAACATCCCAAACTAACCACTGTCACGTAACTACTATAATCCTCTATAGCTGATTAAAGGTTGCAATAGGACTATTATATAGTCCTATATTATAAACAAACAAATAAACAAACAAATCTCAGCTTTGTGTTAGAGTAGCAACTATATTTTGTCTCATTGTGCCTAATAATTCTAATAATAATAATAATGGTCATTTTATTGATCTCCCTCTTTTGGCTTGCCCCCAAGACAATTTTCCTCTATTGTTACTACATCATGTCCCACAGGGATTATCTTGGCAAACAAATAGTTCTCTTTTTTAGTCATCAATAATCTTCCTGTAATTCTAGTAAACCTACATCACAAACAAAACCCCACACTGAGCTGTTGCATGCCACAAATCTGGCACAGTGCCTGAGAATTTTAAATCATGGGCCTCCCCTCATCATCCTCCTGAAATCTTACCATAGTAACCTCCATTGCAGAGATCTCCTTCCTGCGTTACACTGAGCGAGATGGGCTCAAGCAGCTCGCTGCCCAGGCCGCTGGTCAGGCCCTCCAGTGTGGCCAGGTACTTGATCTTCAGGTCGTACAGCGTGATGTTGCTGTCCTTGATTGTGCGGCGGTTGAATTCACTGAGGAATTTCTTAAAGACGTTGTTGATGCGGATACGTGTCAGGAAGTTGCGCTGCTTAATGTTGCGGTTCAGCGACTCTGGGATGAAACGTTTGTAGCTGGTGGGATTAAAATAGAAAGACAGATGGAAATTTATGAGCAATTTATTTCAGGACTTACTTTCTATGCTTTGTGCAAGTGTTTTGAAGGTAAGGAAAAATAATGTGTGACTTCTCAGAAACTATGGCTCTATGGAAGAGCGCCCTTCAATTAATAGCCATTATTCTTTAGTTACTTCCTGTGACATGTACAACTGTTTTTGAGCAAGAGGGTTTGAGGTGTAGCTGATTAATGGGCTGATAAAGCATATGCATGTGCAGTATTCCCCATGTATAGAATCTATCCTAGAAACCAATCCAAATAAAGTTGCCCCAACTCAAAAGAGATATATATTTTCATATTTTTCCACTGTGAATTCTTCCACGTACAATGAATAGACAGGAAAAATTACTTCCCAAATGAAAGGTTAGATTGTGATTGCAATGCTGTCTTGCAGCCACCTCTCAAGTGTTGATATAAGAGCTCCCTGCCACAGGGGCAGGACATCAAAAATATGGTATTTTCTCAACCTGTGGAAAAAAAACACCTAATTCTATACACACGTTGCACTGCTCTGCTATCGAGGGAGAGCATTTCTGTTTCTGGAATTGAGCTCAAGCTTGACAACAAATCTAGTCAGTTAACTGTTAAAAATTCACCATGGCTATGACAAGATAACAGCACTGCTTTTGATTCTCTGATAGTGCCCTAAATTTAACAATCTATTGTTATTTTAAGATCTTAATCAAAAGACTCTTGAAGCCACACCATCCAAATTTCTTTAGAAAATCAAGGATTCCAGTTCATGCCATATTGTGTGCATTTGTATGTAGATGTGTCTGTGTATTACCTGATTTCATGGGAAGCAGTGGGCAGGGGAATATCCATGTTCGTGGCATAGTGAGTGATAGCAAGCACAGCCATGCCCAAACACTCATTTTCTATCTCGTGTTGCTCTGCCTCTGAGTGGGACGTCCTCAATGGAATCACGCCTTTCTGAAAGTCATGCTGGCCCTGCGTAGCAAACACATATATATATATTCATTAAACATAGAGACACACTGAACACGTATGAACATAAAAGCCTAAAAAGAACTCTATGCAGATTGTTAGATATTCTGTATGATTTGGTTCTTTAAGTGGCACACAAGTCCTGTCATGATAACCAAAAGAAATTAAAAAGCAGACTGCCTTATTTACAGGAAATTCAGATGGATTTCTTATATTTTGGACAACTGACACATCAATTAAGTTGTTATTTGAATTGGAAACATCACTTCCAGCTGCATTACAACTTCTTTCAGTCTTTTTATATTTTAATGGACTGAAATAATTGAATTGAGTGTCTGTTGAATTGAGTGTCTGGTGCCGTCCTTAAAGCTGCACTTCCTGGTATTGTTACATTTCCTCCCAGCTGTTGATGTTTTGAAACTCAACTGTGAACTGTGTTGATGTTTGAGCTTTTAATCAGAATGTACTTTCAAAGGTATTTCAAATAAAGAAATAATAAATACAAATATTTAAAAAAAAACGCTCCCATGACAATATAAAGTAATAAATAATTGATATTTATTCACCTGGGCAAACAGGTAGTCGAGAGAGGCAGCGTCCAGTAGGGGTGTTCCTTCTGGTGTTTTCTGTGGGCTAAGTCCTCCTCTGAGTTTGCTGATGCAGTGTCTCCAAACTGGAGATTCTCCTTCAGTGGTGCCATGCCAGTTTCTGAAATAAAACCTGACAGGAGAGAGAAAGAAGACAAGTTAACAGAATGAATACAGAATACTCAGAATATACAGTGGCATTACAAGATAACATGGGTTGAATTATGCACAGTGAACTCCAGAAACCCATTTTATTCCTGAATACACCGATTTAGATCTCACATGTCCAGGAACTCACTACTAGGTTTTGAAAGTATTGCGTGAAAGGAAGGATGCTGCTGAACTGCTGGTACGCACTAAACAAAAGGTCCATATGCGTCTGAAGCAGTGAAGATGACAGAGTCAAATCAAAAGCTTTATATCACCAACCTGAATCAGACATGCACCTGAGCGCACAGAGAAACAATACAACAGGAAGTGCTCTATTGCCTCCAGTATTAAATGCAGTGATTGCAGTGTAAAAATGTCCATGACTAACACTTGCCCATGCCCATTTTTTCTCATTTTGTCATCTCCACCTTCACTTTTCATGCAAAGATCACCCAGCCAGTTTGGTGCTGGGCAACATCTAAGTTTTGTATTCCTTTTAGGTTTTGACCTATTTTCCTGTTTTCTCTGAAATTACGCAAATTTTCAGCTAGCCTGTGCTTTTCAGAGGAAATACATCACCCCTGTCTGTTTAGCGGCACAGATGTGCGTCTTCCCCATGATGTGTGTATATAGACACACATCATGGGGAAGTGCACAGGGAAACTGGTAATCCAAATCAAGAAAAATATGCAAAAAGTATACAAAAGACAACAAAAAAAATGGAATATAGCAGCAGATAAAAATCTGCAATATTCAGCTAACAGGCATGCACATACTGATGACAGGACTGCTGAAACTTTATTGGCCAGAGAGAAACATTCAGCAAGAGGTCATGAAAAGAATTTGATACAGATGGGACTCCTTAAGACAATAGGCATTTTCAGACCAGAGGAACTTTTTCATAGTCCTAAGAACAGTTGGAGGACCCCTTCCCTTTTTATTGTGTTCGCACTGCAAGAAATGGGAACGATCGTAGTTCTTAGAACGGCATTTTGAGGGACTTTTACTTCAGAGTAGGTACTCTTCCAGCACAAGAGGAACCTTGAGTGATGTAGGTGTTCGGTGATTGGTCCAGACGTAAGTGTAGATTGATTGGTCGATCACATGAGCCAACGCAGCACCAGCAACCGCAAATTTTTTATTTTTACACAATTTTTTTGTGTAAAACGTTAGCCGTGTAAACAACAGCTTGTAACAGTAGCCTTACAAAATGGAACAAAACACGGACAAATGGAGCGACAGTTGTTGTTGTTGTTGTTGTTGTTGTTGCTGCGCAGAAGTGACGTAGCTATACCAACCACTGACCAGATTATGTCACTTCAGCGTTCCTATTGGTGAGGCGAAAGCAAACAGGAAAAAAGCCCCTGAAGGTATGTAGTTCTTGGGGGAGTTCCCCAGTGAGCAGTTCCTCTCAGGGAGTCCCCAGAACAGTTTGGTCTGAAAACGTCTAATGTCATTTTCATGGTCCCCAGAGGATATTTCACTTATCCAGTGAAATATGTCAACATTTGGAACAGTTGTATTTTGTGTTTAGGGCAATTTAGCAAATGTTAGCATGCTAACACACTAAAATAAGATATTAAACAATGTAAACATTACACCTGCTAAACATAAGCATGCTGTATTGTCATCATAAGCATGTTAGCATGCTGACGATAGTCTTCAGCTAAAAGCACTGCTGTGCCTAAGTACAGCCTCACAGACCTGCTAGCGTGGCTGTAGACTCCTCGTGGCACTTGTTTAAACATTTGTTTATGCTAAAGATTGTGTGTATATCAAGTCTTGACCACAATGCCCTGCTTGTTTGGCAGACTGCACTACAGCATGCAAAACAGGCTGCAGCAAAAACACTTGCACACAAAAGCACACATACAACACACGCCACAGTTACACTCTATGCACACTCACTTTTCTCTCCACTAGCTACTGTCACAGCAGAGCACAGAGAAAGAGGAAGTGCAATTGACACCACAGTATTGCTTTTCTTCCCTCTTTGCATGAAATGCTACCTAACTTGTAGAATGGATTCTCTGAAGAAGGACTTAACTCTCTACAAAGTAATCTAGTCAGGTAAAAATACTACATTGCTCATAAAAGCTTCCCCTTCAGATTTGTCACAACTCTTATAAAAGCTGGGTATAATGAGCAATTTAGTCTCATATCAGAGGGTCAAGTATGGAGTTAGACTCTACTCTTGCCATCACTCGTAAAGGATGTAAGACGTCAGTGACTCGCTACCTTCTATTGTTATTCTAATTGCCTTGCCTATTCTGAGATTATATTAGTTTATAACCAAAAGCTTATAAGAGCTCTCTCTGAAGTACTATTAACCTTCATCTTTTGCTGAATTCCAAAGATTGTTTGAGATATCTTTGGCTGTTTTCTCCTGTCTTTCCACGAATTAAGCCAAAGTGAGAATCAAGATCTAACAAGCCTGCGGGAACTTGGAATGTGTCTCATCTTGCCAAACCACCCAGTGCCATTTGCCGTGTTATGATCTTGTGTAACCAGTGCCACAGTACTGCTGATTCACAACACGCATCCGCAATATTCAGTAGATTGCATTCACATGATGCCAAGGATTTTATGGTGTTGTGAAATTGTACGCAGTTAACTGATATGCTCTCCATTTTCTTCTGTGAGCAGTACCTCTGGCGTTCTGTACACCTGGCACTAACAAGCTGACATACTTCACATCTTTGTGCAATATTTACAACCTTTAAAACTGACAGTTACAGTAATAATAAGAATCTTTATTTATATAGCACCTTTCTCAACAAGGTTACAAGGTGCAGTTATGACTTTGTCTAACTCATTTCACATCCCCATGTATCCTGGCAATCTTTTTTGACCAGTATGTTTCTGATTTAGATGCCTGCCTCTACCCCAGAATGTTATGTGTTCTGCTCTATATGAAAACAACACCCATAAAACCAGAAATAGGTATTTTTTTCATTGGTAGATTTTTATAAAAAAAAGGTACATTGGAAAAGTAGCCAGCTGCATACAACTGAAGGAGACTTCAGTTAAAATGATAGTTTAAATGGTTAACAATATTTGAAAGGTGTTAAGGTGTAATCAATTCTGCTCATTTAACTATCCTCAGAAATGGACAAATTACTTTCTAGACAAAATATATCCAACACTCGCCATATTCCATTAATTTTCCACCAATTGTCGTGGCACGTCATGGTGGCAGCGGGATAAACGAGGCAGCCCTGGCATCCACCTCACCATGTCTTCTTCAGAGGAATGCCATGGCGTTACCAGGCCATGTAGGACATATAATACCTCCAGTGTATTCACAGTCAGTCCCACAGTCTCCTCTGAAGGGAGGCCTACAGGAATCATCCTGATCCAAAGCAGATCCTTTTAACAAGACTTCAAGCAAAGACATTTCAAACATTTGAATCCTGCTTCTCATCCTTGGGTCACTACCAAGAGCTTCTAAAGGGGTTGGAATGTAGATCGACTGGTAAATCAAACGTTTTTCCTTCAGGCCCAGCTCCCTCAACAAACTGCTAAATCACTACCAGTGGTACATAAGTCTGCTTTTTGATCTCACATGCCATGTTACAATCTATATGAAATGACAGCAGGATATTTGAACTTCTTTGCTCAAGGCAGAAACGTGCACCCACTTCAAAGGGAGCACACCAGAGTTTTCTGATAGAGCGTCATGGCCTCTGACTTGGAGGTCCTGGCTCTCATCCCAGTTTGGGTTCAAACCACTCCAGTGTGCACTGGAGGTCACAGAACTACATCATCCACTCTGTGACCACACTGGAGGTCACACAACAACTGCATCATCTCTGCAAAAAGCAGAGATCACCAAACCAAAAATCAATATCAGGCAGGCCGTCTCTTCTGAACACTCCCTTCCTAGTTTTTCTGACATCATCCACATAACCATTTACATCCCCTGGCAGAACTATAGTGTCCCCAGGAAGCACCCTCTCCAGGAACCCACCCTGAGACTCCAAAAAGGCCAAAAAGGCCAAAGCCTTCCTCTCTGTGACACTCAATCGCATTGGTCACTCATCTTCTTTGGGAAAAGTCTAACACATCAGCACTCACCAAGGGGCTTGTTCACACTCCCCCATGGATCTTCTCACCCTGGAAAACTCCGGACAAATAAACAGCCCAGCCAATAACCAGGAGTCTGGCTCCAGAGTCTTTGCTTTTATAAAGTTAGCTCAACTAGATCTACTTCAGGGGTGGCCAGCACGCTGGTTCAATATGGCACATGGTTTGTTTGGTATTGCTCCACCTCCTGCTCCTTCCCACCACACAAGAGACATTTCACGTCCCAGGAGCCAGTTTTCATAGCCAGGAGCCAGCATGCCAAGGTTCCTGCCTTTTCCTGCTGCCCAACTGGCAACGCACAGATCCCTACACCTATTCTTGCAGGTCTGGTGAAGGGGCTCGATTGAGGAAGGTGCCCCAGTAACAAAAGTCCGGACAAGGGTGCTCTTTCCTGAGGTGGGCATTCCATATAGGTCTATAAATTGCTCTTACTCTGGACCCTCACCTCCCAATATTTTTCAAATATATTTTAAGAGGTTCAATAGGGAAAAACACAGTTTCTTTCAATTTAAGAAATGACTTGCAGATATGCAGATAAATGACAGCTAGAAAATCATAATATTCAACTCCAGTGTAGTCAGCCGCTGCTGTGATGCCATTCTTACCTCATGCGATAGTGCAACTTGATACTGGTTTCCTCTGTGATCTTGAACTCGTAGTTGGGGGGGTACCATGTGCCAGTTGTCTCATTGTACAGGGCAAATAGGTTATGGCACAAGGGAGAGATTGCTGAGAAGGGACAGAGAAAAGAGGAAAAAAGATCAATATTCAGACCAATTGCTGAATTGGGACAGATACTGATTTGCAGCCTCTGTGCAAAGAGAGGATTTAAGTTCAACAACAAACAATCTGCTTACAAAACAAGATGAACAGAAAGCATCTACATACATGCTCCACCATATCAATCTCACCTGGTTATACTGTATGTTTTTATACTTAGGCATAGATGAAATGTAGGAGTCTGGTTTTAGAGAACATTTGCACATTTCTGCATTTAATGTAAGCCTTCAAATGAAAAGAGACTGAAACATTTTTCATCTTAGCCCAGCTAACCAGCTAACCAGTCAGTTAAAATTACTAATGGTTGGGTAGAGAGAAAGACACTTCTTCTAAGTGGCACTTGGTCTAGTTTTACAATAACTGATTCATGGGTTTTGAACTGTGGCTGCAATTGATTTGCAGCAGCACCATGTAGTATGATTATATTATTAAGGAGAGTCATTGATTCTCTAGCAACCATGATGTCCATCTTGATTGGAATCTAATGCATTTTATTTCACATGTTGACAGCTGAATGGCAGCACATAAAAGTAAGGTAGCAATACATGTTCATCTGGATTTGAGATCAGTAACAGACAGGGAGAAGTTCCCTTCTGTGACAGTGTAGTTTAACATATATCTCTCACTAAACAGTTAACTTTGCATTGCCACATTTCATGAAGTTAATCTCAGAAAAAAAGTGGAACCACTTAACTTTATGGCCATGTCATCACCGCAGGAATTACATAATACCCAGGGTTAACTGCATCACCAAATGACCAACATTGAATGTGTTGTAATCAGGTTGATTTGCCTTTGGTTCAAGCCAGCGCTAAACTGTATTCTTGTATTTTATCAGAGTTCTTGCATTAGTGTCTGTCGTTTACTATCTCTCTTACCAGCTGTTTATACTTCTGTTCATATGTCTCTCTCTCTCTGTCTACATGCTATAAAACTGTTTTTTTAGTAACATTCACTACTTGACCAAAGCCAAGACCTGGCAGACTACTGGTTATCAACAATTTTAAGCCTAATGCAATGTCATTTAAGAGTGGAGATATAAGATGTAAACCTGGTAATTTTGTTATCTCCAATTGATTTGGCACCTATGTCCCACATAATATAATCACAGTAAAACACGACAACACACCGTTCATTACTGGCAATAAACAAAGACTATATCAATAAGCAGAGCATGCAAGCTTGACTTTGCCAGCTAGCCAACAGATCAGTCACTCACAGCATTTCTTGGCAGCCTCCACACAGAGCTTCTCCACGGTGTAGCAGCCTTTGAGGTACTCGAGCTGCAGCACCTCCGGTGTGTAAAAGTGGATCTCCAGGCCACAAGTGGAAGAAGGAGAAGAGGGGATTTGGGCCCTCCTACTGGGTCTCCTCATCTTCCCACAGAGTTGCCTGCTCAACTCCATTACCCACAGAGTTGGCATTCAGACACTGGATAATTGAAGTGAAAAACAGAAATGAAGAAAGTGGGAATGTTACATTAAACTTTAGTCACAGTTTCTATATGGAGTAATTTTTTGGCTTTCATATTGTGTACACCCATGTAAGCTTTGCATTTAATTCAGTTCAGCATGGATGAGACAAACAAGAAAACACACACACACGGGAAACAACAACAATTTCTCTTACCCACAACTTACTGTATTTTGATGATCAGTGGATTGGTAAATCAAACTTCATATATCCTGTTTTACAAGTACTTGCTACTAAGAAGCATTAATATTACTAACCGTCTTACATTTTCAATTAAAGTCTTTATGCTGTTTTCGAAAAATAGCAAGAGCTTTTGATACTAAGTTCACCAGAATAAGCGTGCTCCCACCCTTATATTATATAATTAACAATTTCTGAGGAAATGGGTATGTAATGAACATTAATCAAGTGTGTTTAAGGTGTGTGCGTGTGTGTGTTACAGTAAGGCAAAAGTATTGATTCATTGTGTAGCGAGCTCAGCCAACAGCAGCAGAGACTCTAGTTGCAGTCGAATAGTGTTTTTTGCTTAGGAAGATTCCTAACTGAGTGAAATGACCCGGAAGAATCTAAGTGGCAGCCATGATAAGAGCTGGTTGAATTCTCTAATTGCTAAGGAAAGGTGCTTCGATGCTTCCTTTCTTATCTCAAATCCCAAAGGAAAGGAGATAACGCTGCCCCACAATTCCTTGCAGCAGCAACATTTAAAGCAATCACGACAGACCCAAGTCAATGACATCTGCGCCGTCACATAGTGCAGTTGGATTCTCTTAGCACCACGGCTGTCTTTTCCTAAGTCCTTCTGAATTCTCCTTCACATCTTTCCTTGACCTCATGATGTTTTCCATCGAAGTCAAGGAAAAGTGTTTAGGAAAAGTCATTTTTATGACTGTTCAACTGCAGTCTCTAAGTTCAATGTTCATTAACCTGATGACTCATTAATACTGTGCAGAGCCCTAACACACAAAAGCACACAGAATACAGTGCTGTCTCACTAAAGTGCATGTGAAATGACATCAGCCTGTCAACTGAGCTGATGACATCAACACAGGAGACAGATCGTTGCTGCGCAGGGGTTGTGAGGACTTTGGGCTTCACTACTGGATAAGTCTAATAGCCTGTTTATACCAGCTGCACAGCAAAAGCAGCATGTCAATAGCAACACAACAGCAGCAGCCGTGAGTCCTTCATCAGCGTTCACATTGGATCCGTTCACCCACATAACTGCTTTCCACTCAATGGTGTGTTGATAGCACTTACAGCTAAATACACAATTATGTAATTAAGTGCATAAAAGGGAGAAAAAAATTAACTTAAAAGCCGGAAAAGACACTTCCAGTCACAGATACGCATGTGAATACAAGCCGTTATATGACCAGTGTAGACAGCTGCATTGATTTAGATGCTAAGCCTTGGGCGTCGACCATAAACTGCAACATCCCCGGTTCACGTCCAGTGTTATATATCTCTCTCCCCTCATTTCCTGTCATCTCTCCACTGACTGGATCTGTCTAATAAGCCATAAAATGCCAAAACATTACTTAAAAAACGCTAATCCCATCAGTTCTGTTGGAAGGGCGACAAAGACACCGGTGAACCGCATCTATAGACAGCAGGTAAGCCTTCCTTACCCTCCACACTACTACCTAAGACCTTCTATATCTTCACAGAAAAAAATAAAAATACTGCTGGCTAAACTGTATCGACTTTAGGAGGGAACATTTAAATATAAGCTTACTGAATCTAAAGTATTTAGTATTTAGATGGTTACCTTTTTTTTAAGACAATATGACTGAACTATTTACCAAGGTTGGACTTCCTGTACTGTTATTCACAAATACTAGATGTGCTTATAGACAGTGTGTGGGAATATTAAGTAAAAAACAACACTTGTGGGTCAGCCAGCTTTTTAGTTTTAAATTATAGTAAATGAATGGTAATTGTAATCAAATTGTTATCAAAATTGTTAATGGTTACACAACTGGCTGTCACTAAGACCCGCCTCTTTCCCTCGATACTCCAATCACAGCTGAGCAACCATTGGGACACATCCTTCACCTAAGAGACTAAATGTCTCAACAGATTAGCATGAAATTGGATATGTTGCATCCATATATAGGGCCAAAGAGTGACAAGCTGCACGTTTACCATATGAACGGTGTGTTTAGCTCATTTCAACTACTGACCAAGTGGTGTGATTGTGCTGTAGATCTCAACATCAGCTCAACATCATCTTCCTCTAGTTTACTGATAAACTTTGAAAAGAACAGACGAGTTACTGGCAATTGGAAAATCTTAGCTAGGCACTGTTTACTTTATCTCTGTGTAATGAACAGATTCTACCTAAGCTGCAAGCAGATGTTAGGCAGATGTTATTGGAAAATGCACACAAGTTTTAAGCCCTCTTGCAGGACTAATACTACTATTTTCTGTAGGTGAGATGGACTTCAGTATAGAATTAAGTGTAGCTGAAGACCCTCTGGCTTTCAACAGTGAGTGGATACTGAATTCTACTGAAATCATGCATTCTTTCTTTAAACCAATGCAATGTCCAGATAGCTAAGTATAACTTGCAGCAAACAGAGGAGAGGAGAAAAGGAGAAAAGGAGACAGACACACATCCTGGGTCCTCTGACCTAAATAGCTACCGTACAGTCAGCGACAGACTGATAAGTCTTTGTTTATCTGTTTCATCACTGTCTTTTCTTGCTTGTCATAACTCCTGTTAACTTCCTATTAAGCTGACAAATAAATTACATTAAAACACTGTACTTAGGACAGAGAATCATTCTACCTTGCTAAACTCATCCCGTTTCACACTAAGCTTAACTGATCATATTCAAATCAACTGCCAGCCCTTTTTTTTTTATCATATGATCGTGCCAGTTCTCAACTATATCCATGGGTAAGCAAAGTAGTCAGCCTGGCAAGTGGACTATCTTCTAACAGTCATCATTTCTCATCAATCTCGTTTATTACAGCTGAATTTCTTGAGAAGAGATTTTCAGTGAGTCATCCGTCCGCCATTTACAGTGAGTTAGTTAATCAGTCAGTGTGTCAATTTCCATCACTCTTCCTCTTTCTACTCTTATAGATGTTATTTGTACTATAGTTACAGTAAAAATGTCTCATAAATTTGGTGTGGCAGATATAAATAAAGCTACCTTTAACAAATTACATGATTGGGACTGATTGAGACTGGTCTGGTAGCACTGATCTGACACCAGTTTTACTAGAGTTACAGCTTTGCAATCATCAATCATCAAGTTCACTTCAGCTGAAAAAGATGTTGACAGTTCTTCCCTCTCCCACTCAGTGACGTCACTCTGCTTTGTCTGCATGCCATTATTTGTAAGAAGGTAAAATGACTGTGACTATAATTTCTGGCAAACAAAAATGAGACATTGGAGCAGAATATAATGTAGTGATAGACAGCTGATCCTGACAGTTGTGTAGGTGATTCAGATGTGGGTAAAATGAAGTCTACACAAATACCGCCTCCATTTGCATCTGTGCTTTCCATAAAATCAAAGAACAAAATACTGTATTAATAGGGCTACAATGATTACTTTCATTATCGATTAAACTGACCATTATTTTCGAGATTAATCAATTCATCATTTGGTCTATAATATGTCAAGGAATAGTAAAAAATGCCCATAACAAAGCTGGAACCAGAGAATTTCTGACATTATTTCTTTAAAAAATGACTTAATTGATTAAGCAATTATCAAAATTGTTGGTAGTTAATGTTCTGTCAATTAATGAATTGATTAATCATCCAATAGTTTCAGCCCTTTACTGTATCATTTCGAAACGTGCAGGTTGTCACTTAGATCCTAAAACTTAAATCTTCAGTCTAGGAATGTTTTACAGCGTTTGGTAGCTTAGGTGGACTGGACCTCTTATCAATGCATCATCTGGTGCTAGTGCTTTTAAACATGTATAGAATAAAATTAATACTGTCTACAACAAATAAGCTCTTCTGCATCACTTGCATCAATTTAGAGTTTCCCCTGCCTATCTAAGTCTGAGTCTCAGTCTGAGGTACCCATCTAAAAAGTTGAGATTTTTAAAAAAAACAAGCATCATGAGGACGAAGTTCTGCTGAAGAACAAGAAAGAGAAACTGAAATAGAATTTCATCATCACAACCTTCTCTTATACAAAACTTCCTGTAGCAACTTTTCACAGTAAAACCCTTCCAGCGAAGACAACTGTGTTTGACTTTTATTGTGTCTATAGGACACCCTGGTTGACAGCTCATCATAGGTTGTTCACTGAGTTTTTCTTTTTTTTCTTTCCATACATTGACTGCTAAGGTGAACATTTGCAAACAGTGGCCATTTCTACAAAGAACCACGACAAATAATCAAGGTAAGCAATGATTGTCCTGTTCCCTTACTGGGGTTATAAAACAAGACTACACAGGCATTTGAGTGCCCAACAGTGGGAGACAATGGCAAACAGCTAACAGTCAGCTTCTCATATTGTCAAAGAAGTCAAAAACGTCTGGCAGAAAGAACTGAGCATGAGCCAAAACAATGACACAGCACAAACTGAAAAATATATCTAAATCAGTCTCCTGTTCTGATGGAAAAGACACTGTGGGCATACATCACAAAACTCAAATCACTGCCTGTCTCTACAATCACCTTGTATCAATAACTGTTCAAGTGTGTCCGAAAGTAAACCTGCCAATCACCGCTGATGTACAATTTAATTCAAGCATTGCATAAAATTCAGTTCTACTCAATTAGAGTCAAGAGTAGAACTCACGTGCAATGATTGTAGGCAATATCCACACACAATTTTTAACTCTGACCACACCCATAACCAATGCTGGGTGTGATCAAAAATATGTGATCAAAAATATTTTTGATCATCAAGTGAAATTACATCCACCTACTGATGAATGAACGTGGCCAATAAATAAATCCTTACAGCTTTATTCAAACAACTGGTAAAATCATTATAATTTTGCTGCTCTTGTTCCCACTCTGCCTGTCGTTATTCAACAAATAGCCAGTCAGGGCTAAGGAAGTGAAAAAGTGCATTCCTCATAAAATATTTTGAGCCTTCACACCCTACTGCCCTCATGTTTGATATCAAAGTTTTCAGTGAGGCGAATAATGAGTGTAGTTACACACTGAATGAATAGATCCTTAACTTGGATTTAGTAACAGAGATTGATGGAATAAGGTAAGACTTTTATGTTGGTTTACTTTCAGACACAAGGAGAATGTTTGGACTTACTATCTTAGAACTTTAACACCATCTCTTGTCATTGATATGTTTCTTGTGTCACACTGACAGCTGCGACACAGGATGATTATCTTATTATTATTTTGAGTATATTATAATCAGTCTTATTTTTGATCTTATGTTTTGTGCACCTTTTTCCATCAGTCTCTGCGATTTCTGTCTGCAATTCAGCTACATTGCTGCGCTTAAATAACGGAATAAAACGGATCCATGCTGGGTTGCAACACTGTGTCAGCATTAATAAATATTTTAATTAGTGCACTTTCCCACCAGGTATTTTTCTGTACCTGTTTGTGATGATTCAGCACCCATGTCAGCATACTGATGTTAAGTGTGTTCATTCATTCACTATCACTACATTATTGGTACACCTCTGTCAACTGGTCACAATCACTCAAAAGCTGAAAAGCTGTATGTAGCTCTATTGTACTACTCTACAGCAAAAGAAAATTAAACTAACAAAAGTACGAATACATGCTTTAATGGTCAGGGATTCAAACTTCCTTGATCTTCATTATGGGCTCTTTCTTATTGAATCCCTGCACTTCTTGAGTTTCAAGGACAGAAACAAATCTAATTCAGTGGCATATTCTATAAACATTTGATACTTAAACGAGATGTAATTTAATTTTTACCATAACCACCATTTCAAGATATTTAAATATTAGCTTTGTCATTGGCTCTGAATTAAGAATTCTAGTGTTGTGACACCATCAACAAGTAATTTCTGAGATTAACAGACTTTAAACCAGAAAAGTAAAAAACTAATCAGTGAAATTGGCTACTGAAATGTTACTTTAATGACATAGTCTTTAATTTCTTATAAACTTAAATATAAATAGGGGAAGGAATAAAAAAACTGGATGGGCAGGACATTTTTTAATGACCATTTTGTTTAATTTCAACAAAATGTGCTACACTATGTCTCACTCACAAAGCTGCAAAACCAATGAGCCTGAAATGAAAATACAGTGGGCAGACAATATCCTGGTAAAGCAATAACGTCACAGAGGTTATTAAGAAAAGGTCAAGATAGTGATTATCTAGTACTCTTTGATGTTAAATATCAAGTTATCACAGTGAATACCAATAGGTGTGCCTATTTCTTTTCTTCAACTAAAATAAACCTCAAAGCTTAAAGATTGGAAAGATCAAACTACTAATAATGTTTAACTTTGATCAATTATTCCAATTTAATAATAATTTCTGTTTATCATTTAGTATTTCAAATGTCAATTTCTTGGACTAATTTTACATTAGCCACAGCCTATTGCTGGGTGAAAAACACTAGTTAAAACACATACAAGTAGGTAAACTTGATATCCAAGTTCATTGGGTGAAAAAAAAAAAACATTCTTGTCAATGCGAGTGTTAATAGTAAAAGTAAAATAGCTCTGAAATTAAGCCTGCCACTTACTTGTTGATCAAACGTAACTGTGTGGTTCAAGACCTTTAAACGTTCAAAGTCTGACAGTTCAAGTTTCTGTCAAGGGTACAATGGGGGAGAGCTGCGAGAAACCACGTTCTTTCATTATTTGAGATGAAATTTTAGTGAGTAGTGGTGAGGCCAGAAACTGTGTGTGTGTGTGTGTGTGTGTGTGTGTGTGTGTGTGTGTGTCAGAAGGAAGTACCTACTTTTGTCAACCTCAAATGTGTGAAGCCACTTACCCTTCGTTGTCACGATTTGGCATGATTTAGTACAATATTTGCATTACAGGTGGGGCTATAGCTGACGAAATATTTCATTATCAATGAATTTAGACTATTTTCTCTATAAATTGTCATAAATTGAGGAAAGGTTCACAGAGTCCAAGGTGACATGTTCAAAATGTCATATTTAATCAGACCAACGATCAAAAACCCAAATGTAATAGTAGATATTCAGTTTATTATCAGATAGTAAGAAAAACAGAAAATATTCACATTTGAGAAGATGGAACCAGTGAATTTTGACAATGTTGGCCTGAAAAGTGTCTTAAATATTGAATCACTTATCTTTAACGTTAATTTTCTGTCTATGGGCTAATGGATTAATCGTCACAGCTCTAAATTATAGGTGGGGGACACATAAGTGACACCTATGGTCAAAAGAGCCATTCGCTGCCTGTTCTGTTAATGTGTTAAATTCCAGGTAACCGAATAATAATAATAATAATAATAATAATAATAATAAAATCTAACCATTTTACTTAAATCCATCTTAACTGTGTTCGAGTAGGGTGCCAAACTTTTTATACAGTAGTAGGCCCTAGTTTAGGATGGCGTTGCTGTATTGGATTGCATCATATTATAAGATCTTCCTAATATTTTGACCTCAGTCTGTTTCAATGCTGTAAATTCCTAACTGAATTCTAATTTAGATTACATTTTAATCACACCGTACATTAGCCTAGCATGTATCTGCCTGTATTGTGCCACTGAACATGGATGGAGTCTCATATCTATCACGCCAAGTGGAATAACGTTGGGTGACATTAGCTTGTTAGCCAGTTAACTTAGATGGTCTAAAACCAAACAGCAGCTGGATATATCCCCAATTGACAACAACGGAGAAAGATGACAAACAAGTGGATGTGTTCAGTGGACCAGAAGACAGACATTTTCTTCGATGGGATCATTTAATAAACGGTTATTTACTCACCTCGCAAGCTTAGCCAGACAGCTGGCGAGTTACTTCCGTTTCGTTTAGTACATTAGACGCTTCAACCAAGTTGGAGCCGCTCTCTAGAAGGATTTTAAGTGTCGCTTGTCGGCTGTTCGATTCCAAAACGTCCCCAGAAAAATATCCAGTATCCAGAGGGAACGAAATATTAGGTTAATTCCACGGAATTTGTTGATATTTAGTAGCTTGAGCGGAGACGGAGTCCACCTCTGTTCTTGCTAGCCTTTCCTGACAAGTAACGTCCCCTTTCCCGAAAACAACGCAGTGGCCGTCTGTAGAATGCAGCAGCTGATTGGCTGTTTAGCCCGTCACTCAAGATGACGACGTTAACCCTTTGTTGGAACGCAATTAAGTCCCGCCCACGCCGGAGGGGAAAACAATCAATCGCTCTCCATTGACTTTCTGTTGCGAAGGTGCCTCCTTGTCACTTCGGTCTGATAGCAAACAACAGAAACATGCCTAAAAGCTGCTGTGTGGTGGGATGCACTACCAACAGGGTCGAGAACCCAGAACTAAGTTTTTATAAGCTGCCAAACCGAAAAACTGAGCCTTTAAGAAAACAAAAGTGGATACAGACGTGAGGCATGAGCAGGAAGAATGGGAACCCTGTGGTATCCTGACACTCAGCCTAAAATAAGTCAAATATCCAAATGTCAGTTTTAGGCTAACTATATTGCTGTAAGTTAAGCTGAAGCAGTTTGATAGTATGCAACTTGTGTAGTGGAATGTGGCTAAATCAGAAAGCTATGAAGTGTTTGCAAATGCCTTAGCTAACTACAGTAACTTAGCTTGAGAAGGGACACTGAGATAGACCGACAATATTGAGTTTGTCAATATACCTTTTCCTCTCTGGTAGACTAAAATAATCATTTGAGATGCAGAAATCTGATGTTTTAGCTAGCTACAGGCATTTTGTTAGCATTTCAATCCTTTGTGGCACCGATTGTTTTCCCCTCCGGTGGGCGTGGTTTGCAGAGTATGACGAGTTGCGCTCTGTGTGTGCCTTTTTACTTGTATTACTCATGTTGTGGGCGCAGAAATGTATTCACACGATGGAGACAAAAAGGTGGTCCCCAAATGATTAACCATAGAATTTAAAATATATTTCTTTTGTCAAATGCTATTTCCAAGGTCAAGATTGAACATTCAATCCAACATGGTTGACAAGTCTTTTAAAGCCATAGATATAAAACATGTTTAAAGCATCCAGAAAAAAAAATAATTTGAATATGTACATGTACATTCCCATGACAACTCAGCAATTCAATCTGCTGAGGAAGACTGTGTGATATGATCAAAAGCTCTAGAACAATTGCTGAATGGACCTTGTGTTGAAATTGTTTTTGTCAACTGCTAGTCAAGAATAGACTTTCAAATTCAACAAAATTTTAATTTTGGGCTAGGGTTGGAATAAATCATGTAATGTTTTAAGACATAAAAAATCATGTGATTTGAATTATAATAGTGTCTGATATGGTTTTTCTACCAAAAGCTAGTTACAAGTTACAACTACTCCTTCTCCTTCATTGGAAAATCTAGAATCTATGAAGATGCAAATATTTTCATTTCAGAAGTCTAACTGCTGGACACAAGATGTCTCCTACTTTTCACTGTAAAGTCACTCCTCAGTGTGTGTGCACAGGAGGTTTTACGTTTCCACATCACACTTGTGTTCGTTGCATATTGGATCATGATTGGCTACCGAACAAGCTGTGATGTCACAAAGTGATGCTTTTGGGTACACGTTTTAACTCAGATTTTAGGTGAGCAAAGAGAAACGTTGCCCCTTCAGCAGGTGACTTCAGCAGCCTTTTAGTGTCAAACTCTGCGTGTATGTGCAGTAACAATAAGCAAAACAGTGGAGGAGTTTTGAGTGGAGGAAAACTTAGATTAAGGAAAGTCTCCAGGGAATGAACATAAGTCAATGTAATGTTATGTGTTGCAAAATAAAGATAGGGCAACAAATGGGAACTTTTCACTCTCATGGACTTAACAGTTGTGCGCACCTTCTTGAACACTGTAACAGGGAGGGTTATCATTCATCTTTGCCATTCTGTAGGTGGCAAAAATGTAGGCAGTTCCTTCCAGGTTTGAGCTATCTAAAACATCTTTGTGATTGTGTTTCCAAACCTGACAACATGTAGTCATAGTCTATGTTTTTAATAACCACTGCATGTGCCCCATCTCTTGCACATTTGCATAACTGTCCTTTGGGATGTGGTTGTTTACTGGAAACTGTGGGAGTGCATTCCAGTGGCGAAGCAGTGCCAATATCCTGAATGTGTGTAGGCGTACCACACTTCAAATACATACTGAGAGATCGGAGTGCTTTTAAAGAGAAATTTGTAACAAAATGGAAATCAGAAATCATGGACAAATAAGTCAAGGAAGTGTGTAATAACATGCGACCAATTCTATACTTCAAACTAGGAGTCAGCAAACTCTCCGGATGATGTCACCACAAAACGAATAATGGAGTTTCCCCATTTACTGTCACTGCAGACACAGAAGATCAAACACTGAGATGAGGTGTAGATACTGACATATTTCATGATTTTATTTATAAATGGTACTGTAAGAAATGGCTCTGTGACTGTGAAAAGAAAACAAACAGATCAAACAGATGTGTTATGCGTTATTGATGATCATAAGGTTAAGGTCTATTACAGCAGTGTTTTACTACATTGTCATTCATTATCTGTTTATACACCAGCCTCCACTTATGCATGCCCACAGGAGTTATTATTATTGACATATACATTAATATCTGCTTACTTTATAGTGTGTTATAAACCATTTTTTAAATGTTTACATTCTGCTTATGAATGCTAAATATGTACTTTCCTTACGGTAAAGTGTTTCCAATTTGGGTTTGGGATTTTTGTATTTTTTCACACTTTTTTCTCACATCAGTCCCCAGTGTGCAGTGGTCTGTGTCAACAATAGTTCTTCTCAAGCTGTGGGTGGGTGCTCCACATAG
Source organism: Macquaria ambigua (assembly GCA_008360985.2). Classification (NCBI taxonomy): domain Eukaryota; kingdom Metazoa; phylum Chordata; class Actinopteri; order Centrarchiformes; family Percichthyidae; genus Macquaria; species Macquaria ambigua. Next base: position 74,994 of record VMKM01001387.1, read on the forward strand.
GGGTTGTCCTTCAGCACCAAATTACATCACTGCAGCAGTTATCAACTGTTAATTACTTGGTCTATTGTTCTAGCAACTTGGGGAATAGATTTCTTCCTCAACTTCCTCAGCGAAAGAACAAGGACATGGAGGTTTCTGTCAGAAATGGGTGGTTCACTTTAAGGGAGGACTTCCCATGCCACATCCCAGTAATCTTATTCTCTTGCATTAAAGGAAGTATGACAGAAATTCCCCATGATCGTGGCCGTCCATGGCAAGTGGAGTTTTGGATGTTTGCAAAAGCAGTAGTTGAGTGTACTATCACGAAACTTAGTGGGTTTGAATGCCTGTTCTCGTTTTGAAAATAGCTCTTTCAAGAAATGTAAACCTCAACTTGACTTTTCATACTTTATTATTCTTTACCACAGAGTATCAAGATATCACATGGTGAGTCAGAAAAACACATGTGAATCAAGACGAGCTGAGCAGATTGAGGTTAGAGTGAGACAAAAACAAAACATGTATCATGACTCTTTGGGGATTTCCACAGTAGCTACAGTATGTTAAATGAAACATTCTAAGGACAGGTGCAGAGTGACCTGTGGTTTATCAGACATGACTCAAACAGTGCATAAATTATTCAAAACACTGTTCTGAAAAATATGATTCATTTCAACGTATTGACATCACAGATAAGAGTACGCGTGTTTTGATCTGTTATATATTGATATTGAACAACTATGAACTAAGATTCACTAAAACAATAAAGACTTTTCAATTTATACCAAAATGGAGATTGTAGCTGTTGGTGTGAACTGTACATACTGTAGGTGTCTTAGATCAACTGTTCTGTTTTATTGGGAAAAAAAGAAATCTTGCTCGCATAGCAGTGGAACAATGAATAAGAGCTTATTTTTTGTGTTAACAAAACTGGATTCAGCCAAATCTTGAGGCTACATTTAACATGGATCTTAACAAATGACCACTTCATATGTTTTAACAACTTTGCCATCAACATGTTAATTTTTAAGGTTTCAGAAACAGATTACAGAGTGGGACAGAGCTTAGTAGACCATGTTATGTAGACCACAAAGCACATCAATAATAGATCTTTAGCTCCCTCTATTGACAACAATGTGGAGAAACCATTCAGCCTGCGGCCCAGTGCTCCCGGTGATGGACAGCTCAGTGTGGGTCTTTATTCCTCAGTTTAGTTAAGACAAAACTTTATAAACTTTATTATAAAATTGTTGTTATCAGGCTTGACTATAAAACAGACACACTACGCAGGAAATGAATATGGGTGTTTTCTTTGTCAAGTCTGCATGATGTAGCTACATTAGCTTTAGTGCTAAATGGAACTTTGTTGGCAATGATATGGAGAGAGCTGTCATAAAGTATTCATTTTAATCTTAAAACTGATCAGATGGAAACTTCAGTCACTACATAGTTGACTGTTTTATGGCTACAACCTTCTGTATTCAAGAGCCACAGAAGAAGCAAGAGATAAATAAGAGAACATACACATTTAGTTAAAAGAAAATTCACTTTATTTCTTGTGCTTCAATACAGAACAACAGCCTAATAGATATGACATTGAGCATGCCACAGCCTACTGACAGATCAATCAAGGGAAAACTATTTTGTGAATAAAAACACACAGACTTTTGGATATCCCTTCAAACTTTTTAAAATCAACATACCACCATCATTTCTTCCTTCTCTCTGGTCCTCTGGCTCGTTAGCCGGGCGTGCTTGGATTCGCTGCACTCGTGTCAAGTTGGCAGCCATCCTTCAGTTATCACAGTACTGTACCTTCGATGGGGACAGCATCAGCACTGTGATAACTGAACCAGGGCAGCCTGTCAAATCTAGCAGTCCGGGGCTTCGCTCCATTCGTCATCCACCCATAATAGCTGTGCTCTAGGTCAACAGGTGCAAAGATAAAGTTTTCCTTTTGCGTTTTTACAGCTTAGTTGCTGGTATCTCATACAAAACATATGCAAGTTGCATCTCCAGCAGCTATATTACTCTGTAGATTAATCATGTAACCGAACAACCCTTCATTTGACTACATTCGTTTTTTAAATATCCTTCCCACCAGCAGAAAGTCTTTTGCCCTCTAACCATGGGATTTAAAGCTTTAAAATCCCACAACATTTTGGGGAAACATAATAAGACCACTAGTAAATAAACTTAGTGAAAGGTACAAAACATAAACTACATTTAATTTGATCAGAGGAACATAAATAAATTAGTCCTTATGCTGCAATGAGCTCATAGAATCCTGATTATCCAGGTTTCCTTTAGCTATACTATCCTAATGTTTGTGTCAGACAAGTCTACATTTGGTGAAAGTGGCTCAGCAGTTATACGTTATAAGAGTAAGTTCCCATATGCACTGAAATCAGGACAATGCTGATATATTTTGTTCATTTATCTAGGCCTTTGAGGTATGGTATGTTTTGCTATTTGCACAACCAGACTCTGTTGTCCATTATATGATGAAACCTCTACCTGAGTCTGAAGGGTGGACAGTTAATAATGCACAACCCTGCACATGCAATTTGAACTCAGTGACCTACCGGATGTAAACCTGTGATGTGACAATGGGAGGAGGATTCTTGCTTTATAGTCTTGGGTATTTTATCATGATGCACATGTTTATCACCATTTCGCACTCTCTTTCCATATGAAAGTATTTCGTTTTTCATTATTTCCATGTTTCCATTCTGCTTTTTGCACAGAGGGCTCGTTAATGTTTCATCTCACAAAACAATTACAAAAGTACAAAGATTTTTTTTCCTAACGTCTTTCCTGCTAGGACTTGGTGGAGACGAACTTCTGTATATTATTCATACCAACCACAAGGCCGAGTGACGTCAGACTTGTTATGATTCTCCTCGCGGGCTCCGCCCCCCCCTCGGCGCGAGCAGGCTCTCGAGCAGTCCGGTGGCGTCGCTGGCCGACGTAGCGGCTCCTCCTCCTCCTCGTCAGTCCGCCCTCCGCACTTCATGTAAACAACTCCATTAGCCCCGCTGCACAGGGGCACTGGCCAAAAATGATCATGTCATACGTGAAAAGCAAAGCAACATGTGCAATAACTAAACAGGGCAGAGGGCAAACACATCGTCGGGGCTGATTGCTCCGTTTGTTGCCATCAGTGTCTGTAAAAAAAAGAGACCCCGTGAAGAAAGCGCGTCCATATTGCATAAACCCTCAATGTAAATAACTGGGGGAATGTCTCATAACCTGCTAACAGTGAAAGTAACAGGCAGCAATACAGATCAATGGCTACGATGCTAATGTCAGGGAATAAGGACAACAGCGAGGGCTGAAAGCTGTGCCAAAGCTTGTTGCTGTTTTCTACAAATAAACAAAAGTTGACCAATTCTAAACAACACCGTTATTAATGTCATTACATACATACCTGCTTTAATTAGGCTAAATATCCCATTTGAAAAGCGACTAAAGGCAACATATAAATGCAATGTTCGTATTGAATATTGTGCAGCCAAACGTTAACGCCCCAGCATCGCACACACACCCCTTTCCTAGGCAAAAACAAACAGCATGCTGTAGGATCCAAATAAAAGCATTTATTCTTAACACATTGCATTCAGTCCGCATTAAATATATAACAAATATTTCGCTCACTTACCTGCAATTTTCCCGTTTAATTCCCCGTGTTTACATGAATATTTTTAATGACGCAGCAAGACCACACAGAGCAACGTGATTGTCGCCATTTTTTGTTGTTATTGAATTCTCCAAAGCCATGTGACAAACTGATAATGGTTTGAAAAACAGGCTTCCGGTTGTGGAGACAAAAACTAGTTTCGCGAGGCTAAAAAAGCTAGGTTAATCTTCCGAGTTGTTTGTCTGCTGGATTAGTCTGGTTACTCCACTGACTGAAGGCTGTGCGCAACATTTGACAGCTCCGGGACGCTGCCGCCGCCGTATGGCTCGCAACAAGTACTCACTCGATTCCTCCCGTCCGCAAACGTCGCGCGGAATGACAGCGACTTCATGTGCTTTTTCTGCGCCCGCTGCCAGCAGTGCAAAACCATAAGAAATAGCAACCCCACGAACCATATGAAATAACAAAAGCTCTGATCTGAGAGAAATGCTGTCAACAAGTGGTGGAATCCAAGAATAGCCCACCAGTTAGTGGGACAGCGTGAATGATACAGCCAGCAGCTCTCACAGTTATTTATTTATTGCAGAATTGTCTCGAAATGTCAACTTTTCTTGAATAATTCTAAAAGTTAATTACTGTAGAGGGATAATTATATTATCTATTATCTAAGGTCTATTTCCATTGCAAACCAAATATCAATATTTTTATGGTGACATTACTGTAAATTAACGTATGTCTACAGAAAGGCATCCCCTTACTGTCCTAAACAGTTAGACATATAGCTGTGAAATGAATTGGCTATGCAATTTTATTTTATTTTATTTGAGTGTTTTTGCTTGCTAGTATGAAGGAAAACATTCTGGTCTTTCTACTTAGAGTTAGACATATGATCAATTCTGAAAAACGTCTCCTTCTCCTTCTTTTGTTAGATAGATTGATTGATTGATAGATAGATTTCCTGTGACATCCATGCGTGTAAAATTTAATCAGGATTATCACAGTTCCCCCTCTCTTAAGGGAAACCATAGCCAGTGACTTAACAGACTACAGCTGTTGCTGTAAATCACTTGAATATAAAAACTACAGTAACCAGTTTACCCTGCAAAGTTCGTGCGAGTCAGTCATCCGCATTTTTTCTGGATGATGTGCGCAGAAAAATAGGGCGTTGTGGCGACTCCCTCATTCATTCGCAGAGAAAAGTCTCTGTCCTTAAAGACATAGGCGATCGTAGTGTATCCACAAGAGCGCTGAAAGAAAAAAAGGGGAAAAAAGGCGTTTTGTCTTGATCCGAGTAATAGAGCAGGATAGCCCCAATGTGCGCAGAGAGTGGGCTCTGCGTAAAGAACCGCAGACTCCAGAGATAAGCTGAAATTTACATTGGCAAGACAAGTTTATAAGCCATCCAGGCTTTATAGCTGTTTGATCGCTAATGCGTACAACTGATTAGGAGTTTAATTAAGAGGTCATTTACTCCGTCCTCTCGCGCACAAACAGCAACAACAACATTTGTGCACCCCAGAGGTTTTACAGTTGCAGCCTGTGTTTGAGGAAGACATGGCCAAGTTATTCCGAGCTGCTATCATGGGTCCACCAGGATCAGGGAAAGGAACGATATCCAAGAGGATTGCGCAAAGCTTTGGCCTGCAATATCTGTCCAGTGGCCACTATCTACGAGAGAGCATAGCGGCAAATACAGGTAGGATACATCTGCCCATGTACTGTAGCCCAATCGCCAATACTGTGGTGCCAACACAAAGAGCCAGTCAGAAGAAAATAAGTTGATCAAACGCGTCGTCTATAATGCATGCATGAATTTGACGATTTTCTTCCCCTAAATATCATTAAAATTGTCACAATAAATAAAATCACAGCTGAGAAAAAAGGGGAAGTTAGCAGAATGAAGTGAGGTGTGTGCATTTTCTGGTCTACAGTTGTTTCCTAGAAGCTCTTTTGACAGCAAACCTTCATCCTTCTATCCAAGCTCCAGAACAGGAGCCATATGGATGACAGGAAACTAAATTTGTCTTCATCTGATTTCAATCTAGTGTAGAGACTTAACTTGCACAACTGTCCAACCCCACAATGACTCAGTGTTACTCCAAACCCACTATGAAGGTTTTTATTACATTACTTTCCCAAACTTGCACCTAAAACCAGTGAGTGTCTCTTTAAACTTCCTCATTATAAAAACCCAACTGGAATTAATTTAATTCCCAGCATGTGCCAAGCTCATACTGATAATAAAATTGGAGTTCAGTTCAGAGAGCTTAAGTAAAAACATGTGTGCTTGGTTGCCATTACTGAATCGTTTCAGTAAAGTTGTGACTTGCTGGATAGCTAAGCCTTTTAAAACAAGTCTTGGGTTTTAGAAACCAGTGAGTTCAGTAGGTTTGTTTGTTTAATGAATTCAGTGACTTGGCGTGAATATTTATTTAATTCTCCACAGCAGGCACCAGTTTCCAGTGTAATTTGAAATGAATAAGAGAGGAGAAGTTACATGCAGGACTTTGCCGTGACAGTTTTATCTAGTTACTATTTCTGGTCAGATACTTACAAGATACTCTTCAGTGGTACCAAGAGTGTTTTTTTTTATTATTTATTTTTATCAAGGCCTGGATAAATTAAACAGGCCTCGTCTTGTTTTTGGATTTCAGAAGCAGAAACAGACATTGACTATCTTTACCTGTCTGTTGTGTATCAGAGGCAGGTGTGCTGGTGAAGACCTACGTAGAAAGAAGCATGCTGGTGCCTGACCATGTGATGACCAGACTGATGCTGCCCAGACTGGAACAGCTGAGCGGCCACAGCTGGCTGCTGGACGGTAAGAAAAATAGTGTTTTGTGTATTTGTACAATCAGAGTGCATGGTGGTGTTATTCTACTGATGCACTATGGTACACCAGCTTTGCATTCTTTATCTTACAGCAGCCTCCATCCTTTGTCTTGAACATTTGTAGTGAGGGAATATGTTCTTCATAATGCAGAGTCATGGCCAGTGGTGGGAATTGCCAGCCGCCCCTTGAATCTGATTGGCCACCCCAGGTGCCACCCCCCAAAATCTCCAGACTGATAGCCAAGTTAGAGGCAGGCCCATCAGGCCTTTTTTTACTCCTCTGCATGTTCAGAAACATACCCCCCAAAGTGCCACATGCAGTGCCTCCTTTACTTGAGTCTGAGGAGTAAGAAAGTGGAAAAATTCGCTCCACGTTATTCTACATCTGGGGGTAATTAGTGCTGTGAGGTACTGAATCCAGTACCAGCAGGTCTGTACATGCTCTCGACTAACCCCTAACTTACAGGAATCATAGAGGATTAGCATTAGATCCAAATCAAAGGTCAAATCAAACATCAAAGATATCCTTTAAACGTGTTTATCAGGAGTGTCCTCCAAGTTCCCTGTGCTTTTCTGATCTCTGCTGCAAGTTTCACAATTTATAATTCATTCACACTGAGTGCCAAGCCTTTACTCAGCGGCGACCTTTGTTACAACATTAGTTAATCAATTAAAAACACAGGTTTATATGTGTTTCCTTATGACAGAGCTGAAGTCACTATGAAGTGACAACACCTGTAGTAACATTATTACATTCTACATGTCAGTACATTGTCAAGTTTTGTGTGTGTGGTACATAATAATTCTCTTTTTTGCCACGCATATACAAAAGTACAAGTACCGGTTGGAAATGGCCTCAGACGTGTGTTAGGTTGGGAAGTTATTAAATACAAAACTGCATGGAAGATGTTATTTGGTAACATATTTGGTTGGAGCCATTAGTAACATATGAGATGTCCTTTTTTCAAGTTAAATATTATCCACTATCTTCAAGAGAGATGCCAAACATTGATGAAACAAACTGGTTGGTGTTAAACCTTGAAACATGATCGCTAAACAAATAATTGTTGTTTAGCAAGAGAAAAGGGTAACCAAATCAAGGTTAAGCACGCACACGCACACACACACACACACACACACACACCATGTTGCCTTGATTTATTGTTTATCTCATGACTCTGATAGGTGGGTCATAAGTGTCCACAGCGTATTGATTTGCATGGTATTCTTCACGTTTTTGAGTTTTCAAATCTAAATGTCTTACTAGTTTATTTCCACCACCACCAACTAACACAGACACATCTACGCCTTTATGTACTCCCAAAATATACTGTACTATATAGACTCCACTCCCTGTCTTCTTCCCTCTTTTTAACTTTTGATTGGTGCCTTCCTGTCACTCATTTGTGGGCAGCAAGATACTCTGGTGGTTAGAGACATTTAACAGCTCCCTATTTAACCAAACAAAGCTCTAACACATGAGGACACAATAAACTGAAGACATCCCCAAATGCTTGTATACCAAAGCATACCAAAGCATAAAAAAAAAAGGTTTTGTGGTTTGAGAGAAACAATGGTCTTAAAACTAAAGGAACTACATTTACAGTAAGCTCGCCATGTGAACACCCAGCACGCTGAAGCATCCTTGAGCAAGACACTGAATACCTACAGTTCTGTAGGTCACTTGACCTCTGACCCCCCAGTAGAGTGGGGCAAGAGGAAAAAGAGTTTCTCTGTAGAGATCACAACAGTGTAATTCAATCACAAATGTAATGTACAAGTCTCATAACTTAAGTGGAATAAAAGACTACAATGGTTCTGCGTCTGTGCATCTACTACTGCTTCTAGCCATGCTAATGTGATGTGGCTCTAGGAATGGAAATGTCGGTCTGTTGGTCCAGACTGAAATATTTCAGCAACTATTGGATGGATTGACACAAAAGTTTGTGTTCATGGTCCCCAGAGGATTAATGTTACTGACTTAAGTGATCCCCTGACTTTTCCTCTAGTGCCACCATGAGGTTGAGATGTTTGTTTTTTATTGAAATATCTCAACAACTAATAGATGGATTGCCATGAAATTTGATACAGGTGTTCATGGTCCCCAGAGGATAATTTCTGCTGACTTTGGTAATCCCCTGACTTTTCATCTAGCGCCATCAGCTAGTCAAAGTTTTTCCTTATCCAGTAAACATCTCAATTTTTAATAGATGGATTGGCACAAATTGTATCCAGACATTCATGGTTCTCAGATGATGACTCCTAATAACTTTAGTGACCCCCTGACCTTATCTCTTGTGTCACCATGAGGTTGACATTTTGTTGTTTTGAGTGAAATGTCTCGACAACTATTGGATGGATTGCCATGAAATTTGGTTCACACATCCATGCCCCCCTCAGTATAAATTCTAATAACTTTTGTGATCATCTGACCTTTCCTCAAAAAGCCACAGTCAAAATTTCAAGCACCACAGCGCCTGATTACAACATCACAGAGCTGCTAGTGTAACTGTAGACTCCCTTTTTGTTATTGTTACTGGTGGTTCACACAGGTCATGTAACTGGGACCATTGTTTTATTCTGTTAGTTCATTCACATGTACATAATCTTGTTATTATGTCACGGCTACCGACCATTTCACTGGAAAACTGGAAACAGCTTGAGTCCAAGTTTACTTGCTGTCAACTAGAGACATTAGCAACCTTTTACAGTAAACAGGAAGTAAACTGTATGTATGAAACTGTGAAATAGCGTATTATTCATGTACAGTGTGTCTTTCTTATGTTGTTGTCTCACAATGATAACCATAACTTGAAAAATGCACATGCATCGCAGTCTTAAATGTAGTTGATAGAAAAATAGATCAATAGATCAATGTATAACACTTAATATAAACTATTCCTGGTTGACACATTCCCCCTTCTCCCTCTGCTCTTTCTTTGTCTAGGTTTTCCCCGGACTCTGGCGCAGGCCCGAGCTCTGAACGACTTGTATCAGCTCGACCTGGTCATCAGCCTCAACATCCCCTACACGACTCTGAAGGAGAGACTGAGCGACCGCTGGATCCATCCAGCCAGTGGCAGAGTCTACAACATGGGCTTCAACCCGCCACGAGTGCAGGTCTCAAAAGTCTACAAGTGATTTAGTTACAGTGCTTAAAATATTCTGCTTGGCATTTAGATTTTTTTTTTGTGGCGCTGTATAGATTTTCTGGAGGAGAATATTGTCCTTTCAGTTTCTTCCCCACATGATTAGTGTCAGTGTGTTTTGAAGCTGGTTGGGATTTAATGTGTGGCTTCAGCAGGGTGGAAGATTGTCTAAACGAGAGATTGGAACCAGATGAAGGTCTCCTAACTCACTACCCCACCCTCCTGCACAACAACAACACTCCTGCTGCTTGTTATTTCACTTTACAATGTCCTTGTTGACACACTGACTTAATTGACTATTTCATATTATCCTTTTTAACTAAAATCTGTAGTAATAACCTTTTATTTATATGGCACTTTTCAAAAACAAGTTTATAATGTGCTTCACAGACATAAGAACTGATAAAACAATGAACATACTCACAAAAGCATGAAAAAACATATATGATAAACATTTACATGTCCAATAAGCAGTAGGAGACAACTTGTGTCCAGTAGTTTCACTTTTGAAACGGAAAGATTTTCATCTTCATAGATTCTGGATTTTTCAATTAAATTTTTACCTTGTTAATTGAAAAACCGTATCAGACACAAATTATTATTCAAGGCAGAGTGTTTTTATAATTCTTAAAACATGTCTGGAGGGTATCTTTAAATAAATAAAAATAAATGAAGTAATTACAGTAAAAGACAGTTTGTGTCTTCAGTGGAGTTTTAAAAGAGGATGCTGATATTGCTCGCCTCACATTCACTGGAAGGATGTTCCAGAGCTTTTCGCGCCCTGACAGCAAATGCCATCTGTCTCCAGTACACCACTTATTTGCTACTTGACTGTGAGGTCATGTATCATTGGCATCAGTTTGCATGGCCTCACTACAGGAAATTAGTCACATAAAAAAGTTGTTTTGCAGCATTTTTTCTTTATTAAACAGAATGCGGAAAAGAAAAAGAGACAAAATGGAAGGCATTTGAAGCCAAGATATCACCATTACATGACAGCTCCTTATGTTGACTATAACATTTTTGCACTAATAATGGCTTAATAATGGCTGGAAAGAGCAGCAACCGGAAATCTCTAACAAATTTCATGGCCAATGTTGACGTTATGCTCTTGATATCTTTATAAGATATGATATGATCCTGATATTGATACAGTAATGACTGTAGATATGTGTCTTTTTTACTGCGTTGTGTTGTAATCCCCTGTGTGACCTTGTGTTGCCTTCCTCAGGGTAAGGATGACATCACTGGGGAGCCACTGATTCAGCACGATGATGACAAACCAGAAGCCTTGATGTCCAGACTGAGACACTACAAAGACGTGGCCAAGCCTGTCATAGACTTATACAAGTCAGTAAATACTAAACCTTTCATGGGACAGTTTACACTCAGTATTTTGAGCAGTTATTTTCTTTCAGGCAGCCGGTAATATCAGTTCTTGCTGCCAATATGTGAAAATCAGATTTATTAAGATAGATAATCCATCAAAATAAACATTAAGTGGTCTTTAGTTTATCTAACATTATCATTGCAAAGTATCACTGTAACATTATTTTTTACAGAGAATTGAGATCTGGACGCTGAAAAGAAGTGCATTCACGTGTTGCACATAGAAAATTAAACCCAGATGTCAAACAGTAACAAAACATGAACTTCATGAAGGGGATCATGTGAATTTGGTCGTTTCTTGCATTAAAAATGCTTTTATTCTGCGGTCGACACTCAAGTCTTAGATGTTGTTCTGTGATCAATAGTTTCATTATTTTATAACTAAGAAAGAAGTGAGTTTACCCGACCTCTCTGTCGCCCGCTCCTCATCTCTGCTTGAGGCTGGCGGCTCGAGGCTACATTAGCCACTACTAGCATAGCACACCTGAATCTCCGACCGAACTGTTGGCGGTTGAGTTGCATTGTGGGTAATGTTGCCGCCAGTTTTTAACAGGGAAGAAGAATGTGTGGAATAAAACAGATGACTGTCCATCGTGAGTCTGACAATGTTATAGGAGTGCGATGCTAAATCGGTGGAGTACTTCTGTAACATTTAGCAACTAGCAACATTCTGCCATCCAATTAATCAATATTTTAATTTTTACCCAGCTTTCCTTCTTATTTGTTCTCTTATTTCTTCACTCAGGTCACAGGGAATCCTGCACTCTTTTTCCGGTACAGAGACAGACCGAATTTGGCCTTATATCAACTCTCTCCTCAGCACCAAGATGCACACACAGCCAACAGATGCCTTCCAGACCCAGACACCCTGACACTGAACGAAAAGGCTGCAGGGAGACATCAGGAAGCAGCCAGAGGAAGTAGGGTGATGTTTGTACTTGCTGGCTTCAGCTTTCCTCATTAATAGTGAGGTTTAGAGAGAAGGACACTGATCAAAACTGTAGTCATCCAATATGTTTGTGATTCAGTTACGTTTTTCAAATGAGTGGTTGTATGCAACTATTTCAAGGGCTTTTTTGACTGCGTTGTTTTCTGCATTGCCATTTTTGTAAACACAAGCACTCACCATCAAGAAATTCTTTACAGTTTTGTGTTTTTATCTGCAATTGTTTCAATTCCCACACACTGAATTTAAATCATAGCTCATTCAGGGAAGCTGCGGTAAAACCGGTTAGAAAGTTATAAGCAGAAGAAAAAGTAAATAGAGAAGTAAATAGAGAAGGAAGGATTGCCTTCATTGCAGTTCTGCAGTTTTTATTACTAGGAACCAACAACAGAGGGGTATGATAACTCCAAGAATATTAAACCAAAAAACAAAATATTACAGTAAGTGTCTCATTTCAATAAAATGACTGTTGTTAGGAAAAAAGAACTTTAATGAAAGCAGACATAGGAAATATTACTTAAATAGTCTATCTTTGCAGATTTGATTATTGCACTTTAAATTACATTTTTTTTAATCAAGCAAACAATATCACGTGGTTGCCTCTATGAATATACTCTATGAATCATTTTAGAGTGAAACCCTTCAACTTCCCTTCAAGAACTTCAGAAACTGATGAGTTGCAGTTTTCAGTGAGCAGAATACACATAACAAAATATTTTTTTTTCCCCATTAAATTCAGCCTCACCACAGCCTTAATTGACAGGTTCACTGAGGACTATACTGACATTATGCATTGTGTTGTAACTAAAGCCAAAATCTGTGATTATTTGGGTCAATTCTTTATAAAAAGTTGAAACCTGTGCAAGCCTGGGTGCTATGTAATATGCTGTATAAAATGCCTACAAGTCAGCTGTTACATATGAACCAGTTTTTAATTCTTTTGCTTTATCAGCTCAGTGTTTCCAGGATATATCCATCAATTATGCAAACAATGTGCGCAGTATAAACTGCTATTCTTTTACTTTTTGTACTGGAATGCTGCAGAATATTATGCAATCTGCAACTGTTGACATACAGGAGAGTCTACAGGGAAGTAAGAAGCCCTCACAGTCACTCTGCAGCACACTCTGTGGCTGGGATGAAGACCAATGCGCAGAACGTAGAGTGCCTTAGATGAAGTTACATCCCTTTAAATATACATGGTTGCCTTGAGATTCTAATCAGCAAAATGCCACAGATTATTGTTTATAAAATGAAATGTTTTGCAGTGTTTGTTCAACTTTAAAATACTGCTGGATATAACTTTAGTCAGTAACAGGTCACTTTTATGATCCTATATGTAAAGGTCTTGGTTTTGTTTTTGATTGTTTGAATGTATAAATCACTGTTGCTGGGTTAAATTTTAAATCTTTTTTTTAAATTATTTTTGTAAGTGATTGGTAAATGTTTGTAATACTTTCTCACCTTACAGAATAGCTTGTGGTCCATCAACTTAAGGTTAAAAAAAAATACGTCATATTTTCACCCAATTTGCCTTTTACAATAACTTAAGCACACTAGTGACTAACCTGTGCAATAAAGATCAACAAACAGGTTTTAATTGTATTCTCCAGCTCTGTTGATGCTGGCTCTGCAGTTTTTAAACTTTCTAGTAAAATGTTGTCACCTGAATTCATTATGAAGCCTCAAAATAGCAACGTACACTAAGTCAGGGATTGGTCATAAGTAACCCATCACATGCAAAAAAACCTCTTCATTTATTTTATGAGGTAAAAACTGCCTTATATCATTATTTTTGGTGGAGTTTTTGTTGTCCTTATTGAGGGTCTAAGGATAGTGGGTGTTGTGTGTTGTACAGACTGAAGCCCTTTGAGATAATGGCAGACCAAAGATGCAAAAACTGACTGCTTGACTCAATAATATTTTTTGCTTGAGTGACAATAGGATAACATGTCAATGTCGCAGTGGCCTCAGCTAAAGTATGAAGTGGGTGTGTGTCTGAATAGGATGAGTCTGTAGGAGTTGCCCCTCTTACAGCCTCTGATTCACACTTTGGTTTCATGTTGGGGAGCAACATACGCCTGGATGCTCAGTGTATGTTGTGGAATGAACAGGTGTGGCATGTTGAGTTGTACGTGACCACACCCTACTGCTGTTGTGTAACACCACAGTGGATTTGTTTCCCCCCTTCCCTACTTTAAAACCATGCTGTCCAAACATGTTACATTCCAAGAGCAATAAAACTATTTTCTCATGGTCTTTGTATGTGATCAGTCCCACACTTGTTCTGTAACAAAATGTACCCACTGTACATGTACACATCTGTATTGCTCATTTACTGTGTCTTAAGATCAGCTAATATTTAGTGGGAGACTACCAGCTAATTCATACTAATCTGGTTGGGCGTAGATAGATTTCTTCATAGATGCTTTTAACATTTATTTCTCAGTCCAAACGTACGTAAGCAAGAGGGCAGTGTAACCACAAACATGGTTAAAAAAATGTAATTCCTAGTTTTATACACTCTTATATACTCTTTTTGTTTCAAATAATTAAAATGACAGTTTCTTTCAGATATGTGAAGTTTTGATTTTTAGTGGTGGTCTGCCTGGTTGAAACTACACAAAACCTACTTTCACAACTCTGAAGAATCTCTGGATATTCACTATAATCTATGGTTATGACAGGCTTTATGTTTCTTTTCTTTATTTCTTTCTTTCCAGCAAACAAAACAAATAAAAAAAAAAAAAAAAATGAAAGGCTTTGCTCCTCCCTTCTTTGCTCCTTGATCTTGCGTGTCATGTGAGAAAAACAGGAAGCAGCAGGAGGGTGTGCTAACTTGCACTGAACACAAAAGCTATGGTGGATATTTAAAAACACACACACGCATGCATGCACATACATAGGAATACTGTCTATATCTCCTCCTCTCTTCTCTTAATCCTCAGGTCTGTAAATAAACCCCATGTGCATTAGAGCTTGGGTGGAACTCCTGCTCCACTGTCACGGATTACCGTCTCATCTGCTGTGTTTACCTTTGACAGAAGGTGCAGCTCTGTAGTTTGTGCATGCATGAACCATGATGCAGATCTAGATGAGCTGCAGTATTCGCACCTGCATAACAAAAAGTCTTACGTGTCCAAAACCTGAAATGCAGCACAGTTGGGTGTTGCATTTCACGTTTTCCTTAATCGCACCATGATGATCCTTGTTCTTATGGGGACCTCTACTGTAGGAAAGTGGTGCTCAGCCGGTTTGTGACATGATAAAAAATATATTTAATGATATTTTTAATCTCCATAATAATTCTTGTATTATTGGTGCATATCACCAGCGTTGGTTTCTCGATTACTGCAGTTCTCTTTTGTGCGTAAAGAGACTTCCTGCAGCAAATAATCACATGCGGTCATCATACTCAGCCTGTTTCTGAAGTCCATCCCAGGTTTTACCAGGCTGGCTCAGCCTCTCTGGCAGCTCGGGCAGGATGCGCTGAGCGGCGCAGTTTCTACAGATTCACGAACATCCACTGTCCCTTGCGCGGTCTCGATTAGACTCATCCACACCATCTACAGATCTACCAATCGCCGTCGCAGGACCTTGTTTGTTGCTCATATGCCATATGCGATTAAATGATGATGCCGTATCCTGCTGCCTGTGTAAATTTACCGACAGGTTAACTGGGACCTACCGGGGAATCCTTGCACCACAGCCTGTCTCACAGGACGTTTAACGCTTTGACCTTTGACTGGCAGCGAATGACAAATCAAAGGTCGGTGTCTGTGAGCGGACTCGGGGTTCAGAGCGCATCTCCACCACGGCACAAGACGGTGCTCCCGGGAGAATGGTAGAAAGCGGTCTGAAAGGTAAAGTCATCCGCAGGATCTTCTGTTTCTACTCATTTGATGTGATTCATGAGGCACGTTTTATTGGCTTGGCCTCTGTTTTGCATCTCCAACCAGGCAGAGAAGGAGAGCGACAGAGAGCATCATGATCTGTGTGTGTGTGGATGTTACATAATACCAGGCTACCTCTGGAAATCCACGCCACTTCCTCCCCTCACCTAGTGCATCTCTGCTCGGTGGACAGAGGTTATCATCAACATGCACTTGTTCCACGGGGAAAGACTCCGTTCGTTCTCACTTAGGAGACAAATTCATCTAAAATCACACCTTTGTCTCTGTGCTCAGGGCCTCTATGTGGCTAGATGCGCGCACGACCATCATGAATTACATCATTTGGGTTATTTTTGTTCAGGAGGTGTCGATTTTTTTTCTTCACATAGGCTTATGTGTAACTAGACATTTTATTTTCCCTGTATGATAATTGTTGCTACTGTTTCTTTATCCTTATGATAAACGACATCCTCAGAACTACATTGAATTAACAGTGTGAAGGTTGCCACTTCAGCTGTATTTTTCTGTCAGCTGATGATTTCGGTAACGGCATTTCAGGACACAAGTTAAAGGCACACAGCACTCTGTCCGCAAATCGATTTAATAGGCTATTTTAAGAGGACAGGTGTTTAAAAACAAAACAAAAACATAGCCTCGGTACTATGGCATGTGGACAGGATTGATGTCTCTTGTATCTTGATCATCAGCATCATCAGAATCACCATCTTCATCGTACAGGGCTTGCCCTATATTGAGAGGACAGCTCCTCTCTTGCACTGTCCAATAGCCACCGTCGCGTCACCGCCAGCGTCACGCACGTCACGTGAGCAGCTTAACACAGCTTGGTGTGGTTTCATGTTGATCATCAGCCACTGAGTCACCTTTTGCTTCCTTGTTCACCCATCAGGCTTCGGTGCATTAAAAACTGACATATGTATTATAGACTATAGTCCTATATTAAATTTCATATATTCATAACATTTCAGTCTGTGAGACTCTGTGAGAAGTGAGTTAGCTGATCCAGCAGATTCCTGGATTCTGCTTTAACTGCTATGGGGATAATCATTAATCCTCAGTCCATCCTTGGTGGAGAATGGTGGTAAAAACCAATGAAAATAGTGATACAGCTTCTTTTTAAGATACAAGGCCATAGTTAGTATCACATTACAGCAATGTCATAAAACAGTTAGAATGGCACTGATCATTGCATTTAAAAGCTTTTCTGTAAATTATTAAAAGAGGGGTGTAAATGAATCCCTCAAAAGGCATCATGATCTTTGGTTTGTTTTGTACATAAGAGTACCTTAGAGAACCTGTCTGACAGCAACCATCATATCACTACAGGTCACAAAGACAAGTGCTCGGTAGCTTTATTGTGGCCGTTTACCTTTTATTGTGAGCCAGTTGCCCATATTTATGCAACACCCATTCAAGTTAAACTAGGATCCATAATACAATGCCTAGAAATGTTGTTAATGTCAGAGGTTTGCATAACAAAAGCTTATAGAATAATATTTTGCCCTACATCAAAGTCTTCAATGTCACTCAAGTTGGAAGATATTGTTTTTTCAATATTTTCTTTCAAGGCTGCAGCTAATGATTATTTTCATTATTGATTAATCTGCTATATTCTTAATTACTTGATGAATCGTTTTGTCTATAAAATGTCTAAAACAAACAGTGTAAAATGCCCATTATAATTTCCCAGAGCCCAAGGTGACATTGTCACATTGCTTGTTTTGTCCAACCAACAGTCCAAAACCCAAAGATATTCAGTTTGCTATCATATACGACAAAGAAAAGCAGCAAATCTTCACATTTGAGAAGCTGGAACTAGTGAATGTTTGGCATTTTTGCTTGAAAAAATACTGAAATGATTAATTGATTAACAAAATAATTGATCAAAAATGTTCTGCAGATGGACTAAACAATAAATATACTAATTGTTTCAGCTCTTTTTATGTTTTTGATTGGGTTAGGGCTTGTCATGTCTTCATGTGTAAACCTCTGACGGTGGCAGAGATTGGGATGTCCTTAAAACCCCTGCTTGCTGTATCCTAAACAGTCGCACTCATAAGGACATCAAGGGGTAAATATTGGTAGGCACTGTTAGGAACAAGACAGGAAGCTCCGTTGCAACAATGGAGCGGCAGCACTTTGCGTCCGGGTATGGCGGGGGTATCGTTCCTCCCTTTCGGACATTCCGTTCTCGCTGTGCTTTGAGCTCCCGTCTGCTCTCCTAAAAGAGTTTCCCAGGCTCATGTCCTCTTTTCAGAACCATGCCGGGTTTCCGTTGCCAGGGGACAAGGCCAAGGAAGGAAGCATGCCATGCCATCAGTGATCAGCGTTTTGTCCTGCATGGATCCAGGCTCATTACACAAAAAAATGGAGCTACAATTACAAATTTGGAGCTAAAATTAAAAATCTGTTAGATTTTAATTTTATTACAAAGAGCCTGTTAACATTCAAGGCCGCTGCTAGTCGAGTAGAGGCTGAGAAAACTCCCTGTGATGCAGAGTGAGTTTCCTCTTTCTGACAAAGCATGGTGCTGTTGTCTTGCAATGCTGACTACAAGACTCCTCTTATTTACATTTTTTATAATGACAATGTCAGGGGTCCTTGTTCATTTTCAGCACAGGACTCAAGTAAGAAATTTGCTCTATTATGGGCCCAGACTCATAATTTGTTCCTTATTTATACTCAAGAAAGCAGGTCATAGCAAGAGAGGCTTTTATTTCTCTACACTGTCTCCCTGAGGATTTCTGTTATTTTAATAGATGACACTGCAAATCTTACTTTTTTCAGCACACTTCATACCTCTTTACAGTAATGGTTACAGCAGACACCATCCATCACACATCTACGATGCATCTGTCCTGCATTCAAGTGGAGCTTAACTTTGGTCTACTTTAAAAAGTCACTTTCAAAGCTAAAATTTCAAACATTTGCTGGCACCAGTGAGTCGTTTCTGCTTTTCTGTGTCTTATATTATTGTAAATTGATCTTTTTTTGATTGATGGTTGGACAAAATGAGCTATTTAAAGACCTGAACTCTGGTACAATGTGATGGGCATTCTTCACAATATTCTGACATTTTATAGACATAACGATGATTCGATTAATGAAGAAAATAATCGGCAGATCAAACGATAATGAAAACAATTGACATAGCCTACTTAATTCTTCAACTGTTGTAATTAAAGCAGGCAATATTTAGTGAAAACAACATACACGATGCATGGGGGAACAACTGCCATCTACCACCCCTTCATAGGACAATCATAATTGGCTAGAAGCCCACAGACACTTAGAAAAGAGCCTTTAAAGGGGAAATCCACCCAGAATAGGAACTGTGAAATTGTTCACAAAATTGGGATCCCACTCATTTTACATTAGCAAATTTCGTGAAATTACATGTGAGAGTCTTGGCTTCACTACCAAAGACAACTATAATACTATTATGCAGATTTGAATGTGTCTGTGGTACTATTTTAAGGCATAAATCACAAAATATACTGATGGGGAATTATAGTGTGTCAGTGGTGCTCAATAGTGAGTTTACTGTGACATTTTTTGTAACTTAATTATATCCTAATACATTTCTATAGGACCTTATTTTTGTCGTTTTTACATGAACATGTCCTGCATTGATCAGCTTTAGGAAAACTAGGCCTATAGTCGTATTCACAGCTACTGATTAGAGTATGTGAATAATAGATGCAGCAATGACATTAGAGGATTGTGTGTTGGGGTGGATTTCCCTATTACTCAGTCGGGGACTACAGCGAGCTACAGCAGCAGCAGCAGCGGCGTAGTAAAAATGCGGTGCTGCTGAGAAAAGAGGAGGCGATAGACAGAAACAGAGAGAGAGAGAGAGAGAGAGCATCCGGCAGAATTTTTCTTTCCACAGAAAACAGAGGAGACCGGTCGTCCTCTCCTCCTCGGACATGTGGTGCACCCAGCAGCAGCAGCAGCAGCAGCAGTAGCAGCACAGGCAGCAGCGGCGGCTGTGGCGGTGGTGGCGGCGACGGCGCGGCGTAGCCTATAGCCTACGTCTTTGGGGCTTCTTTTGTCTTTAATTTCCATCCCACCCCCCCTGTGTGTCCTTCGGTAATGAGCTTGCTGGGGGCCTACAAGAAAAAGACCAGTTACGATGGCTATGAATCTTTGCAGTTGGTCGATAGCGGCGGAGATAGCTTCAGTGTCGGCAGAGGGAGCAGCGGCGGCGGCGGCGGCACCACACTCGCAGGCTCCATAGCGGCCACCCTTGGACCGAAGGCAGGCCCGCTGAGAGAGGAAGACTGCAGCACCATGGACAGCTCAGGTAAGAGTCCGGCAACTGGGATGGTGATTGTACGCTGACGTGCAGAGTGCATGAGTAAGATGTGATGACTTTACGCAGTCTTAACGTGGCCTAACAATAGTGAAAGTATACAATGATGCTATGCACCTCCAGGAATCCCCTCCAGGGCTCATAGTGGCTCCTAGACCCCACCTAAATGGCCATATTGGGCTATTGTATGCAGACCAGATTAAGACATGACTAGTAGCCTACCATTGGTTTTCCGTATAACCGTCTGCATTATGTGTGTTCTTGCATGAGATGCTGCCCAGTCCTATACACCTTCCTATAAGGGAAAGTAATACTAATACATTTAACATACAATTCAGACTAGACTTAAAGGTTTAGATGCTTTAGATGTGTTGATTAGCAAAAAGTCTCTGCAGACATTCATTTTACATATATATTTTGAATGTGCATAATATTTTACATAATATGCACACACATATTAGCACACAACACTCTATTCCAGTGTCCAAAATATATTAAAATATGGAAGCATATGTAAACAAACTAATTTTCCAGCCAATTTTCCGTGATATCTGCCATGATAACCACATTTCATGGCCTATTTACTTATTCATATGGGCTTTACTTTTGAAATTGTATATCACTAGTCAGTAGAATAAATTCTGCTTCAGTTTTAGGCAGCAGAAGCACAAAATAAACAATAAAGTTCTATCTTATCTTAAATACTCTTATACTCTCACTTCTAAATACAGCTTAGAAGTTTAGTCAACTGGCCATGAATGATGGATTGTGAGTCTAATATGTATCCAATTAAAAAAACAAAACATGGTCTTGAATGATAAAGTTGCACTCCATAATCCATCTGCATATGATTAATCTAATGACAAATCCCTGGCATGCTTTATTGAATTCAGTCATAATAACTCATTTATTTTCTCATTCAACTCATTGAGATCAATTCTGTCGTCTGTTAAAGAGCCTCTTGAGAAGAATAAAGTTTCATGATAATAGCTGATGTTACTTCTGCTACTGCGACCATTGCTGCTGCCACTACTACAATTACTACTGCTGTAACTGTAACTACTATTACTACTTAGTTCGTTTTTATTTATGTGTCATGCCAAACTTTTGGCCCATATGAGATTACTAGACACCACTTTTATCAAACGTCTAGATAAATAAATAAATCATTATCACCCTGTATAACATGTACTTCTATATAGATTGAAATATCATCTATATGTGATTTCTTTCCAATTAAATTGTACACTGAATAGCAGAAGAAAGAAAATAAATGCTACAAGTCTAAATTGTATCCTGATAAAGGACTATCTCCAAGAAACTGGCTAATTTAAATGCTTCATATGTGAACAGCCAACTCAGTATTTGTGCATCATCCATGTTTACAAAATCCTTTTATGTTTTTATCTTAAAGCATTGTGCAGTAAAAAAAGGAAACTGTCCAAAAGAAAGTCCAATAAAATTACTACTACGACAACACAACTGTAAATGCTAATATTACAACAAAATAACAGTAATTATAGTATTTGCACTGAATGAAGGCTAATATGGAGGTCTGTTACTTTGGGTGTTTAGAGTCTGTAGAGCCAGTGCTCTGTGGAGTCAGCCAGCCTCCAGAGATGAACACTCGTGTGAAACAAAAAGAGCCGAATGAGGAGGGTCAATGAGGAAAGGGGATTGGGGTTGGTGATAGAGAGGGTGGGGCGGGGGGTTGGGGGTGGTGGGCTCCAGAGTCAGATGTCTGTCTGGCCTGCCAGGCCTTAGGGATGGTCTCTTTTATGTGCATTTGTGCCCGTCCCTGTCCGTGTGTGTCTATGTATCCGTCTGTCCCATTCACACACAGCCTGATATTGAGGGGTAAAGGTTGGCGCTCTAGAAGGAGGGAGACACATTCAAACAAACCATTGATCTTTCTGGCAATGCCAACAGCTCTCTGTTCTGTTGATGTCCCGCTCTCTCTTCCTGTGAGCGACTGGGCTCGCTGCTGCTGTGTTACCTGATGGAGCCTGTATCAGAGCCTCCGCTGGTGTCTGTATTAGCCAGGTTTGTCACTGTATAACTGGCTCACCAGTCTGCACACTCCCACACCCATCTGGCCACAGAGAGAGAGGCACATAGACCAGCTAACAGACAGCACAGCTATGCAGAGAAATAGATGCAACACAAAATAGAGACAAAGCAAATGACATACAGTAGGACAGAAATGTGAGGAGCAAAGCTGTGGCTCATTCACACTGCGGACATAATTGCTTTATACAGCATCAGGATGGGAAACAACACAGGGAAGATATAAAAGGAGATGACACAACATAGTAGACCCAGTTGGACAATAAAAAGTAAATAAACAAACAGCTAAATTAATCTTTTATATTGTTTAGAGATGATCAGATAGAGGCCAGTTATTCAAGAAGGTTCATATCCTTCGCTTTGGCAATAACTCCCATTGCCACATTAATTATGTTGGTTATATGATTTTATTTTTGCATATATAGCCTAATGCTAGCAAGTTGTATGTCTCTAAACAAGCTAGGTCTAACCCTGTATAGACCAGTGGTTCCAAACCTTGGGGTTGGGACCCCTCCGAGGAGCCGCAAGATGAATCTGAGGGGTCACAAGGTGATTAACGGGACAGCAAAGAGGAATTATATCAATCAAATTTAGATTTTATTTCTCTAATCTTTTCTTATTTCTTGTGAAATACTGGGAAGTTTTACCTATTTGGGCCTCAAACAGTTATCCTAATAAAAACAGTCTGACAGGTTTAGAGGAGAAAATCACACTTTGGTTTAACTGCTCACAACTCACAACATATCCAACCTTTGTGAAGAAATCACAAGCAGACACTGCTTCATTGTGAAGTACACAATTTTAAAGATTAAGGCTAACGATAACTGATGGTTTTAGGCACCAAAAATGAAACAGGAAAACTTGTGATCTTCATTGCATTAGCAATTGTAGCCTATTAGCCCAAGCTCATCTTCTAACTAGGGTACCAAGAGGAAGGCCAATAATGATCTCTAGCACTGCTCATTTCTCAACAATATTGAGATTACATATTTTGCAGTGAGTTAGGCAGGTGTCTCCTCTCTCAGTGGCCTTGTTTATATTGTGATTGATAGTAGTAAAACCAGCCTGACTCAAAGTGATGGATTCAGTTTGTTATGAAGCGATCGACATACCCCTGACTGCAGTTTTGGGGCGCCCTGGTGGCCTAATAGTGGTTAAGGCACTGACCATGAATTGCAACATCCTTGATTCAAGTCCATCTGGGAGCCTTTATTGCATGTTGTTCTCCGTCTCTCTCTCTCCCCTCATTCCCTGTCATCTCGCCACTGTCACTTTGTCAACACAAATGAATCAGACATTTGACACACATTGACACATTTGATGGCAAGAAAAAAACAAAAAACAATACGTATTTACTCATAGAGAGTAAAGTCATTTATGAGCTTGTTTGGACACCACTTATATCAAGGAGAATCACATATAAAACCTAAGCCTTGTAATCCAAATAAGGAATGTAGTCTTACTTTAGGATCCAAGGCCAATCCAGGCATGTGTTTGGTTAAAACTAGGCCAAGCATTTTGAAATCAATGTGAAACCTTTTGAAGGTAGAGAGTAGTTAATAATTTTAGTCCTTTTATACAAACCTTTGTTTGACTATTTAACTGTCAGCTTGCACCTACGGTACATGTAAAGTTCGTCACAGCTTTTACCAATGTGACGTGCTTTTAGCGGCCTGTGAGAGCTTGCGTGCCATTCATGCTCCTCTAGTTAAGCTGTATAGTAGATGATTGATCATTCAGTCCTTGTCTCATCAGCAGCTTCTGTAATTAGGCAGATTAGAGTCTGGGTTTAAGCTGCAGTCATTCAGGTCCAGGACACAACAAGGCCCAGCGCAGTGTGGTAGCACTGACATCGAGTGCAGTGCAGTGTGTTTGCTTGTCAAGCTTTATTGTTGAGTGTATGCGTCCATCTGTGTCATTCACACCAAGCCGGATATTAAGGGAGAAAGGTTTGGGCCTGTAGGAGGAGGGAGACATATTCAGACAGCCCACTGATCCCTCTGGACATAACTAGAACTGTCTTTCTCTTTTCTTTTCCTCTCCCTCAGGCATCTCTCTCCCTCCCTCTCTCTGCTTCTATTGGTCGACTCTGTGAAAGCGATAGGAGGCGGTTGAGGAGGATGGAGGGAGGAGGGAGGAGGGGTGAGCTATTGGCCTGGTCCTGTTTTCGTGGAACAGTTCTCCCTGTAGTGAGATTTCTTTGAAGCACATGTTTTTTTCCCCTTCATCATCACAGATGTCTCTTTACCTGTGCATGTATCTAAACATGATTGGCAGATCCAGGTTGAACTCATATATAGCTCCTGATTTCAAAGCAGAGCAGGATCCAGGTTTTTCTAATACATCCTGTCATGCTCACAGGCTGGGAAATTTGCATAGTAAGGAGGTTAAAAATAGACCAAAACTTACTGGTGGAATGAAGGTGTTGCCCAAAGAATGCAAGCGGAGCATTTCAGTTTGTATCCCTCAGTATCGACATGTTCAATATGGCTATCATATTAAAGGAATAGTTCAACATTTTGGGAAATATGCTTACTTGCTTTCTTGCTGAGAGTTAGATGAGAAGATTGATACCACTCTCATGTTTGTACGGTAAATATAAAACTACAGCCATCAGCCGGCTAACTTAACTTAGCATTAAGACTGGAAACAGGGGAAACAGCTAGCCTGGCTCTGTCTGCAGGCAACAAAATCCGCCTTCAGACTTAATTTTTGTATGGATTAAACAAACAAGATATAACATGTCAGTGAGCTTTAGGGCTTTAGAGGTGGATTTTGTTACTTTTGGACAGAGCCTGGATAGCTGTTTCCTCCTTTTTTTGCTAAGCTAAGCTAACCAGCTGCTGGCTGTAGCTTCATGTTAGTGTACAGACATGAGAGTGATATTGATCTTCTAATCTAACCTGTGGCAAGAAAGCAAATAAGCCTATTTCCCAAATTGTAGAACTATTCCTTTAAATGAAGGTTAAATGGTGATTGTATGGCATTAGCTCAGGAGACAATCAACAAATTAAATGATTTAGAAGTTAATTCAGTCAGCAGTAGAGTTAACAGGGTTATTCTCTGTATATTAGGCAGAACATCATCCTTTGCTGCTTTGTTACCCTCGCTTTGTTTTTCTCTTACCAAGTGTTGACACTCTCTGCTGTACAGATAAATGACGATGAAATGACCCAAGCACACACAAAAATAAATGTCACCTCAAAAAGTCGAAGACAGAACATCAGGATGTAAAAAAAACTAGGCCGGCTGCCAGCTAAAGGTTGAAAGGTTTAAAGGCACAGATGTGATAATGTCAGTGGTGCAGTACTAGGCTTTAATTCTTTTTTGGTTTGGTTTCCTTTTATATTGTGTTTCAACGCTCGTGTTTTCATGTAAAAAACACATAACTCCAGTTTTAGTGGTTTTCAGCTGTTCATTTCAGTTGAAGAAATTTTATAGCCTTGGGCTGAAGGCGGGGACACACATTACAGCTGTGGAGCTGATTATGAATATGATTTGGGCGTGACGACTGATCAGAACAAGTTTGTCCGGGTTTTTATGAGGTTTAACATAGAACAGACAGAATCTGGCTTTAGCTTTCCAGGCTAATGCAACGCATGAACTACACTCTCTGTGTTTCTTTAGCTTTTTATGTTTGGCAGTAAATATCCTTACTTTTATGCAAACGGACACAGGCTGCAAACTTCTTAGTTAATTATATTTGAAAATAACCAAACCCAAACCCCACAACTCTAAGACCGGTCCAAGCCCAACTTGAAACTTGATACTTGTTTTGGGACCTGCTGTGGTCGAGTAGTAGGACTTTACACTCAAGGCCTCCAGTAGGAGAACCACTGCCTTGTCAGATGATAAGCACAAAATGATGAAAATGACAGTGTTGCTGGTTGCTGGCTTTATGGCGTCTTGTTGTCTTCTGTCTGTACATTTTAACCATCACCTCATTGGTTTCAAAACATCTCACCAAAGCACTGCAGTTGAAAATTAGCCAGCTGGCTAACACTGGCACATTTGTCCGTGGGTAGTTTCCTGTGGACAAGAGTACAATACATTTTTGATGAACCCAGGTGCTTAGAGGAGACTCCAGCTGATAATGCTGAAAATCCCTGTTGAGGGTGATTTTCTGCTACATCATGTTTAATGTCTGTAGATTTCTCAGCACTGCCAAGTTACATCTCACATGATGCCACTGTGGTTGCTATGTGTGGATATATGAAGGTGAGACACAGAGAAAGAGAGAGAGAGAGGGAGAGAAAATCTCAGATCACCAGAGGGGTGCTGACACACACACACACACACACACACACACACACACACACACACAGCAATACACAGCTCCAGATGGTATGCATTTTGTTGTGTGTCTTGTCTCTTGTGTCCTTGTCCATCATTCCTTTACACCTACACATGTGTTTACTCGGTGCGTTGTGCAGTGACTCATATGTTCATCACTGAAGTCAAATGAAAACCTCTAAACTCCAGTTTGTAATTGAAGGATCATGTTTATTCAATAGGCATCGTATAAATTCTTCTTAGAAAACCATCTTCATAGAAAACAGCAATTATTTTTCTGTTGATAAAGTAAGATAGGAGGTTTCTGTGCATTTACATGGAAGTGTGCCTCTCTGTCCCCAGATATGGATGCCAGTTATGGCGGAGGACTGTTGGATATGGTGAAGGGAGGAGCCGGGAAGTTCTTCAGCAACTTCAAGGACAACTTGAAGGACACGCTGAAAGACACCTCCACCAAGGTCATGCATCAGGTTGCCACGTAAGTTACCTCTGCATTCATACACATGATGTAATGTACTAACTGTATTTTTGTTGCACAACAGCTACCACATTGACTGCTGTTTTATTCAAATGTTGCCATACTTGGCAGATTTTATCATATCATCGCTTCTGGTTTGAATGAATGACAGCGGTTTGGAGATATTTTTGTATAATATGGGATAACTAAGCCCTATTTGTGATCGAGGCACTTTGTATGTTACAGTGATCCTAGCACTATGTGACCGAAGAAGTGGGTTCCTACATTTAAATCCAATATTAAAAACTGTGCTAGGTTTAGCATCAGTACAAACTCCAGACAGACTCTGCTCTTCTCTTCTTTGTTATAGAAGTTGTACACTATGTGCACTGCTCTTGCCTGCAAAAAGCTAAGGCAGCGATCTTAGCATACGTCCAGCAAAAAAAAGACAGGGGCAGAGTCGTGTTTGTAGTTTTGATACTAGAAAACTTGCCATAGTATGTGGACATACTGTGTGCAAACATCGTACACTGTGAACATCTGTGAGATCACAAAAATGTCTCTGAAGACTCAACCTTCTGCTGTGTAACATTAATTAAATTAGGTTTTGCGTTAGGAATGCTATGTGTATAAATCACAGAGTAATGTATGGAGTGCTGAGATCACAGATGTGGCTAGGGATGACTAGATGCTGCACGTGGGAAACTTAGTCAACCTACATTGCATTCTCTTTTATTTTTTTTGTTTCTTTTGTACTCTGCATCCCAATCCCCCTTTTTTCTTTAGATAAATAAAATCTGGTTACGAGCACCGTTCTTTCACCCTTTCTTTTCCAAATTGCTTAATTTTCAGTTCTAAACTGTTGCTGCTATCACCTGCAATGTGCTTGTCTGTATGGCACAAGTTGGAAAGTAAGGATAGGTTCAGAGGTGCAGATCTGAAAGTGCCACAGCTCTGCAACTGGATGATATTGGTTTGGCCTGTTTTTTAAACTGTGTTATTATGGGCTGATCCCATTCACAATATTGTGAAAGAAATGTTGTAAAATCTTTGGTTGTCAACTGGAAATGGTGGTCTTAGATTGCACTGTGAGACGCGTACACAGACTGCCAATTTGGAGCTTCTGCAACCAAAACCAGCCTGCATCAAAATTCTGACAGGAGGACCAAAATCCCACAGTGTGACAGCTGCTACAAACCAAGCAATCAGAATATGACATGAAATGACCAGAATACACCGGTGAGCTAGCGTAAAGCTACTTCTGAAAAACACATTTACCCAAACGTCACAGTCCACACTCTCCTACTCCTCCTCTTCTTAGGTTTTTTGTGCCAGTGCTATGGCCGACTCTGCTACATTTTCAAAACATGAGAGCAGTGCTGACGAATGACGTGGGTTGATGACATGTCTCTGCTCGCATCTGTTTTTTTTTTCTATTTTCATTGTAGATTAGCAGCCATTCATTGCATCTGAAATGCCTTGATACTGATATTGTATAGTCTGACATAAATTGCGACCAAGACTTTATTGGACCCATCTCGCACAGTGTGACAATGTGAAATTGTTGTTATTGTACGCTCTATAGGTGCCTGTAGCAAGAACCCTCATATGACAAATTATATTATAGAATTTGGAGCAAGTTTACAAAGAAATGCAAAACAGTTTCATGGCAGCATGGATTTTTCACACTGCACAGACCTGGTCACTCTGCATATTTTAACACCTGTGACTATTATTTTGAAGATCCCTAACAAGAGATCAGCATTATGATGAACGATGAATGCTGTTCAGAAAGTTAGCTCAGATATTTAAATAGCTGGATTTTTTTTTTCTTCTAATTATTATCAAATGTAATGATTACTTTGATTGAATGTTGTTTCAGCTGTTGATTACAATGTAAAATGAGCCTCCAGCAGCTTCAGAAGTGGAAGAGAGCAGTGTGGATGGAGGGGAGGAAAGAGGGAGGTAGCAGAGTCTGGCACGGCTCGGCCGTCCCAGTGTGTTTGTGCACAGGCATCTGCACAGGGCAGCACAAAGGGGCCTCTGTATTGTCAGAAACACACACGCACTCGCAGCTCCTCTCTCACTATTGACTCAGCAAGTTTGATCGGGTTTATTCCTCTCTTGTGTCTCCCCTCCTCTGCTGCTCACATCTCGGCTCAAACTCCCACTCTCCTGTCCCGTCGTCCCCTCGTGTTTTCGGCTGCCTCTCGTCGCGGCTCCACCTTGCCTCCTCTCCTGTCCTCTCCTCTCTTTGCCGTCTATCGCTCCTCTCCTAGCTGAATTATTCATGGCAGTTCATTGTGCCAAATGGCCAGTGCACTGCTGATACAGAAGGATTCATTTCATTAGGGCCCTGTGTGTGGTGGTGTGTGTTTGTGCGGACTGTATATGTATGTGTGAGTGGGTGGTTGGGATAATGGGGCGGTGGGAGGCAGGATACCGTGGCAACCGGCTGAAAGCCTCAGAAAGGAAAGGTAGATGGGCTGAGATATAATAACATTCCATAGTTTAGTACACTCCACTTTAAAACTGCTTAGGCAGGTTTCTTTGATGATTCTATGACGTGTCAACATTAATTATCCTGCTGGGATCTGGCACACTGAAGAGTTAATTGTGCTATTGTATGTATAACATTTACTGCTTTATTTAGAAAAGGAAGGACAGAAAAGATGACAAGTGATTTCCCAAGGTTGAGGGTGTACTCTATGGTTTATTGCCCTCATGAATAAATAAACATCTTGTGAACTGAGTGATATGGCTGACTATCTAGTATAGTAGATCTACAGAGAAGTTTCAAGCATGGTGGTAGGATTATATATAGATATTATATAGATATAATATCATTATTTTCTGGGTCCTGCCCATTGACTGTCACTGATGGTTTACCTTAGTTGGTCCATGAGGGTGAAACAGTTAATTAGGGAGATATAATCAAGAGCTGCAGGATCTAATGATGTATTCCTGAGAGCTTGGCTGCTTTCTTTCACCCTGCAAAATAGGCAATTCAAGGAAGTCGTAATATCTTATTTTAAGATGATAAAATCATTTTCTTATCCAAGATAGATGGTCTTGTCAAGCACCGTTTGCTTTAGATCATTAAACCTGTTTCAAGGTAACCGCTCTTGATTTTTCTTAATGAGGTTTTCAATTGACAAGAATCAAGTCTGAAGCGTGGGTAGCATAATTGTCGCGCTCATATCCCGGACATCTATTGAGAGAAAACTAGATCTTTTTTTCAAGACTCAAACTAGGCAAGACAAAAACAACACTTCAAATATTTTTAAATTTTATTTGTTGAAGTGATTAAAGCTGCTTTCATCAATATTTTTATATTAACAATGGATCAAATGAATATGTATAATGTGAAAGGGGTTGCTCATAGTGATGAACCCACAGAGAATTCTAATCCGACTCTGCAGTTCCCTTCAGCTTCAAGGAGAGTTTTACCGTCTTTCAGCTCATTGTTTTGAACCAAAACTTTACTGTTTTGGTTCACACTCACTGCTCCCATCAAGCTTGTTTCCAGCCTCAGGCAACTGTTTTCAGCAGAAAAAAAAACATACTTTACACTATCTGCCCAGCACCAAACAGCAAAGTTAGCAACTAGCTGCTGAACATAGAGGAGCACCCAACAGCTAAAGAGCCATTATATTTCCTTCAGGAGTCGGTGGAGACCAAAACAGAGCTAAAATGGGAGTGAACATTGGACTTACATCAGACTCCAAATAAATGCTAATGTTGCCCTATATCTGCTGAATTTGTAAAAAGGCAACTGTTTGCTAACACTTTCGCTATATCAACTTCAAAAGTGTGTCAGTGTTGTGTTTATAGTTTTTTGCGCTGTCCCAAAGTGGCCAAAAAATCTATTACTGCAGGTTTAAATCACACGTAAAGAAGCAGGGGGAATATTAACTCCTGAACCCTTTTTTTTTTTTTTTTTTTACTTCTTTAAGATCAGGTATTGTTCTGTGGTGGCCTGATTTTTATTCTTGTTTCAAGCAATCCTTGTTTACCACATTGGCAGAAACATTCTCTGCTTTTATATAGAAGGGGATTTTTTTGCAGCTTGAAGGTTTTCTAGGTTAGCAGAATTTCTGCTGGAGGTTGAGCATGACTTCTTAAACAGACTGTTTCATTCCAGTGTATTGGCTGTTTGAACACTTCAGTAGAAATTCCCCTGAGCATGCATGATATAAGGAAAAACCCCTGCAAGCCCAGTTGTTAACCAGGCCCTCTTTTAACACCCCTAACTAGACTTGATTGTTTCCTCTCTGCTTCTGTCTGATCTATATTCAAGGCCAAAGGCTGGTGCTGAATTATTTAAAGCAGCCTGCTTGTTTGTTTACCTGGCTGAAGAGAAATTTTGCAGAGAAACCAATGTGGCAACAACGCTCAGCTGTGTGTTCATGTCTGTGAGAAACACAACGGCGCTGGAGTGATCTGGGTTTGTGAAAGGCACAGTGTCCTTGGTCTGCACCCAGACTGCCCCCCCAACGCCCCACCAGACACACATTCATCTCTCTCTCCTTTCTGCTCAGTCTCACTCTCTTTCGCTGGATTTCATCCATCCTCTCTCACTTATTTTCATTTTTTGTTTCTCATTTGTCCCCATTTCATTAACACTAAACTTGGCTGACATCTCTCTTTGTTTCTCTGTAATTCTTTCGTCACTAAACAACTGTTTTCCTCTCTTTTTCTAGTGGCCAAAATATATATCACTATATATCACTATATATATATCACTATATATATATATATATATATATATATATATATATATATATATATATATATATATATATATATATATATGGATGGTTTATAGTAGAGAATTATATATATATATATATATATATATATATATATATATAAAAAACATCAAGGAATCTCTTGCTAGATTAAGATAATTTAGGTCAAACAAGTAGAGAGAATTGGGATGAAATGAATAAAAAATCTGGTGTAGTGTTAAGTTTTGGCAGCATTTTTTTGTTAAGAGTGAAATACATTAAATCAGGCCCTGGGGTCAATGGGCTGCGGTGCAAACATTATATGGCCAGTGCCTTTCTGTTACCTCTTATATTGGTTGTCATTCTCTACTATAAACCATCCATTAGGAAGCAGATATACTGTAACAATGCTGTTCAAAAAGACAAAAAACTGTTAAATAGAGAATTTTGGAGAGAAGCATGGAGGGAATGTAGCCAAATCTAATATCCATCGGGATCTAACCCACTTACACTGTGTTTGTTTGAGTGTGTGTCTGTGTGTGTGTGTGTGTGTGTGTGTGTGTGTGTGTGTGTGTGTGTGTGTGTGTGTGTGTGTGTGTGTGTGTGTAATAGTCACTGGAGACTTAGTTAGAGCACCTCACCACTGATATAATCGAGCCTAAAATGGCTTTTGTGCTTCTGATGTTTACTCTCCAGGATGAAACATAAACAACAGGGGCTGTGGTGCTGGTGCTTGTGGGTGTTTGCGTGTGTGTGTGTGTGTGTGTGTGTGTTTGTTGTCACTCTTCTGCCCTCACTATGCGTGTAAGTATGCAGCTATGTGGTGAGTTGAACACACTTCTAATTAAGGTTGAAGACAGTAGTTGGACTTTGAGGTTTTTACTGAAAGCAATTGTGGAACTGTGAAAACAGCATTAGACAACAAATTGTAGTGATTAAAATTAGAAAAACACGAGATAGGTAGACCAAACTTATTGTAAAAATGAATTAGTACAGTAACAATTGAACTAGATTCACAAAAGTATAGACTAACTGTCAAATTAGTTACATTGTCCCTCATGCCAGGAAGAACCAAAGTGTCACCAGTGAAAGATCAACATTAATTCCCCTTGGAAAATATAACAGTTAAGTTAAGCTAGTAAATATACACATAGAGTCCACAACAGTAAAAGTAAAAAAGAGTCTAACACATAACAGTTAGCCTAACATTAATTAACTGTTAAGAGCTACTTAGAATGTTGTATTAGCAACATGTTAGCCTCAGACAGCTAGTAGAGTGGCTAGCTTGGTTAGCAGCAAACATGATCACATGATAAACTAAACATAAAACTACTAAATCAACTATCATAAAAAAAGAGCATTTAGAGAGTAAATTAAATATGCTTGTCAATTTTTTGTTGGTCACAGATCTGACAAAAAGTCAGTTAAACTGCAACTGCTATGGAACTGTGCCAGCAGGGGTTGCTATAGCAACAGAATGTTCTAACTGAAATCAACTGCTGTGTCAGGATAGTCTCACAACTGCATAAACACACAACTTTAGTTGTATTAAATCCTACAGTTTACATGTAGCCATGATACTACATTGTATCCATCATATTGAAGGTGGACAACATTTACTGACCGATTTCCACAAAAAAGGAAGAAAATCCCCATTGTCAGCTTTGCCCTCCCTCCATTTCATTCTCTAGTCTGTGCCACACCTTGCAGTACATTTTAATTGGCTTGCAGTTCTCACCTCAAGAGGTCAGGGAGACTGCTCATTTGCATACTCTGTGGCCATTGGCCATGACCATTTAAACCTGACACCTGACCTGCTCCTCTCCTCTAACAGCCAACCAGCTATTTCAGGAGAGAAGCAGGCAAAACCACAGATTCACACGACACGTCAGACTTTTTTCAGTTCCTTAAAACGTTTTTTAAACTTCCTTCAAACATTCCTCTGTTTTTGCTAGGTAATAAACAATTTGTGCTCTAGCAACCTCACATTAAGGTTAAGAAAAGTAATCTGTATACTGACAGAATTAGATGAAAATAGAAACCTGAACTGTGGTCCAATTACTTCATTATCCAGGGATTACAGACACAACAGCAGTCTCCTCCCACCTTTCCCTCTAATGGATTTAACTCAGGTTGTTTGTTATATTAGCTAGGTCAAGGCCATGCCTCACAACAATAAAACAGTTGCCATATATGATGCTGTAATATCCAAAAATGCATTTATGTGGAACACTACAGAAAATCCCAAGACACACTTAGCCTGCTCTCACTCCAAAGCAGACTAGTTGAGTAGCAGTGCATTACATAACCTGGTCTAGGACTGCATCAGGGCCACATGGCACTCCTCCATGACCACACAGAGATGACTGCCCCAGATCAACCCTGCTTGAGGGATTTTCACAGTAGGCAACAACTCAACTCAATCTGATACACATTAGCCTACTAATGTGTTTTGCATGATAATTGCAGTACAGTGGGAAGTCGAGCCGTCTGCTGCTTGCTGTTGGGTAAAAACGTTTTTTGTTTTTTTTGGTAAATCACTCTTCAAATCTTGTTTCTCTTATTTTAGGATGATAGAATCAGATTTTTCGTATCCAAGATGAATAATCTTGTCAAGCTTTTTTGCTTTAGAACATTAAACCTGTTTCAAGGCAACGTAATAGATATTAAGATATTCAATCTTTTTTCAGCTACAACTGACAACAAAAAAGTCTGAAGCGTGGATTGCATAATTGTCACACTCATAACCACATCTATTGATAGAAAACTAGACTGATTTTCTATTTCAAGAAGAAATAAGACAATTGTTGTGAGTCTGTAGTCCATTAAAACAAATCCCACACCAACCCAAAACCCCACCCTGCACCTGCTTCATAGTGTTTTGTGAGCACTGTTTTCCATCACTTCCATGGTGCAGCAGTAGTGGATTTCTCGTATGTGTGTGCACTGCAGCTGCTCAGTTTAAAAAAAAATCTCCATATGGAATAGCTAAATTTGGCAATGAAAGGCAATGATGCTCAATTGAAGAATTCACATATGGTATTCCTTTGATCTCGAGCAGTCCAGCCTAGTGTGGTGAGCCTGAAAAAGACAACTTCCGCACAGCCAGACTGACACATGGAGGCTTCTCCTCTAAAGCCTGTTGGGTATAATTACTTGTATATGCATGACATGCAGCCTGATGCATTGACAGTGAGAGGCACAGAGGTGGATCAACCTTTTGGATGCTGGACAGTAATGCATTGATCTCCTCTTTTTAATGATTTGATATTTTTCAAGAACAGGGCGTCTTTTGACCCTCCTTACTAAATGCTTTGTTGTCTGAAAACACATGCGCCTGCTGTATCTGATATAACAGTATACCTGTAATACGACAAATTTAACATAAATGAGCAAATATTGAAGATTTTTTTGAGTATCAATGTACTCTTTGTGCTTGTAATATTGCTGAAGGTCGTCCTAGCCTTTGCTTGTAATCTTTTTCTCTCCTTATTGCTCTCTCTTTTTGTCTATGTCATGGGAATTGCATGAAAGAAATATTTAAAATGATCTTTAAAGGTTACTTTCTTTGTTACAGGTACACTAAAGGGGAGCTGGACATTGCCTACATCACATCACGGATCATAGGTAAACACACTTGGTTGTAGCTAATGGACTTTGTGTGGGTGTGTGAGCTGTGTGTACAGATGCACTCTAACATTGTCACCAGAAAAAATGAATCAGGGAAAACATCTGTCTGGTCCACAATGTACAAAACTCACAATTAAAAAGACTGCATTTTAAATCCCCTGAAAAGTTAGTTTCAAATCTTGTGATTCTCTAACATGTGGATGGAACACGGTGCATGGAAATACATGGCTGGGAATAGATATACAGATAAGAAGGTTAAAGTGTGTTATATCTGCATAATGTAAGAGAATGGGAGTTCATGTATGACCCTAAGACAGTACACTTACAGATAAATAGACACCTGCACCCTCAGCCCTCCCTCTGTCCTCCTCTCCCATTCTCAAATTGCTTACAGCTTCACATGCTCATGAGCGTGGAGCAGGAGTGTGTCCTTTAGAGAATATAGTCACCTGGACATTTGTCACCTGAGGGCTTCTATCCCATAATGCTTTGTGTGCAACTGCTGATAGTCATGCTTGAATGTGGACCTACTCTCCATATTTCAAATTTCAATTCACTTCTTGCAGGATAATCGTAGAAAAAGGTTAAAGATAAAGGAGATTGTCAGAGTGTGAGCCTATTTTTATATATATATATATATATATATATATATATATATATATGTATGTAGTTCATGTAAATATCTGCACCAACAGTGCATGAAATTCTTCACATCTCATCCAACAGCTGAATAATGGATTTTTTTTTTCAGTGATGACCTACCCAGCGGAGTCAGTGCAGATTGGCTACCAGAACCATGTAGAGGACATTCGCTCCTTCCTCGACAGTCGCCATGCCGACCACTACACTGTCTTCAATCTATCACAGCGCAACTACCGCGGCGCCAAATTCTCCAACAGGGTGAGTGTGATGCTGCCCCATGAAGCTACAGATGAAGCCATTACAGAATTATTAGTTTGTACTTAGTTGTTAGTGGCTGCTGCACCATTTTCATACCCTGGATTATTACAAGACCACAGTGAGATATGAGGACTTATTTACAGTTTTCTGGCTATTTTTGGTCTGCCACTGTTTTAAGTGGGGACTGTTGCTACATGTGCTCATAAACTATAAGCACCCAGAGTGAAGCCTCTAATTAGATTTCCCCAAATGGGCCTATCATTGCTCGCCACTCCTCTGTCATTAAAGCTACAAAAAGTAATTTTTGTCCACTGGGGAGCAAGTCATCAAGCAAGCTTGTAGTGACAAACCCAGAGAGAATAATCACCCGACTCTGCAATTCCCCACAGCTCTACAGAGCATTTTAGCATCTTTCTTATTGGTTCGGTTTTACGGCCTACCACTTTAGTTTTGGTTCCCCCTCACCGCTTTCATCAGTGTCGCTTCCAGTCGCAGCTGTTTTCAGCTGCTCTGATAAAGCTGTGATAAACCCACTGTCTGCTACCTGTCCAGCACCAAACAGCAGACAGACAAAGTTAGCAACTAGCTGGAGAACATAGTAGAGCATTTGGCAGCTAAAACGAAAGTTAAATATTGGATTTGCATTCATCAGGTTGCCAAAAACGCAACTGCAAATGAATGCAAATGTTGCTTTGTGAATGTGTAGTTAGGCAGCTATTTGCTAACACATTTGTAATGTCAACTTCGTAAGTAAAATTCTGTCAATTTTGTGTTTGCAGCTCCAAATGAATGGTAATGCTAATGTCAAGGTGATAATATATGATGTTATGTTGTGTTTACAGCATGTTTCTGCTGCCCCCTATTCAGTTAATGCATGTGCATATAGAGTTTTTGGTATGGGCAAGACTTATTGGGAGGCAACTACACAGAACAGAGAAGTAAAACAATGAGGTTAAAGTGGCTGAGACCTTCAGAGAGCTGCAGAGTTAGTTAATTGAGACAGACACCAGCTGAACTCATGGCTATACAACTTAAAACTGAACAATTTATATGCACTACTACTATT
Organism: Macquaria ambigua; assembly: GCA_008360985.2. Lineage (NCBI taxonomy): Eukaryota > Metazoa > Chordata > Actinopteri > Centrarchiformes > Percichthyidae > Macquaria > Macquaria ambigua. Next base: position 112,298 of record VMKM01001387.1, read on the forward strand.
TAATGTTTAGTCAGATTATTCCATATAGTAGTAGTCTTTAATGCTTAAAAGATTCACTCCATGATTTTATTATAGAACCCCACAGCACCCCCAATTAACAAAATCTTCTTCCAGTACTGTTTTTATGGATGAACCATGAGCTGGAAGGACATTTGGGGATGCTCTTGAGTGATGTAGCAACATCAGGGAGTGTATTTTGGATAAATAATAAGTATTTTTTCTTCAAGAGATATAACACAGCAGTGATTTAATATGCAGTAGTGTATCTTTTACCACAACAATAACCACTTGTGACCGCAGATGTCTCAAAATAAAAAATATAATTCATGGGTCACTAATCCAATTGTCCCAGCTGAATTACCATTCAAAACCCAGAATTCATTTGGATTTGGATTCAAGTGAAGGCTCATGTGGGATCTCTGTAGATAAAAGACTGCCACCCTCAGGCAAAAACATCCAAGAAAGCTGAGGAGTCAAGCTGTGGAGTTAACATGGCCGAGATGGCCCCCTGTCTGCTTGTGGAAGTAGCTGTATCTCTAGCAGATGACTCATCATGGCAACTGGTGTGTTGTGTTGCTCTGCTGCTGCAGTGCTGTTGCCAACTTCCACCTCTCCTTTCTCCTCCCCTCCTGATTTTATGTCTTTTCTTTTTTTTTTTTGAACTCTTCCTCTGTTTCTTCACCTTTCTCCTTCCTTCTTCTCTCCCCTGTCTCTCTGCCTTCCTTTGTTCATTTTTATTTTGGCCTCTGCATCTTCTCTGCTATTTTTCTGTGTCTGGGTCTGTCTGTTTCTGTGTCTCTCCCTGTTTTCCTAATTCATCCTCCCTCTTTTATTTCTCCTACCAATTCCTTTCCAGGTTTCAGAGTGTAATTGGCCTTCTCGCCAGGCTCCCAGCCTTCACAACTTGTTCGCTGTGTGTAAGAACATGCACAACTGGCTCAAACAGAATCCCAAGAATGTGTGTGTCATCACCTGCTCGGTAAGAAGACACTCACATATAGCACCTTCATCATATTCATCCCTATCCTCCATTTATTTTTCATTGATTGTCTGGATTCTTGCCGATTTAAGTACTGCTTGCTTTTACACTGCTAACCTCATACATTGCCATGTTTCCTTCAGTTTACTGTGAAGTGAAGGTACATGAAAAGGCACTTTTGATGTGTGGGGACTTGTTTTGATTGTCCCACAAGACATTCCCAAGTTTTTGGACTTGTGTTTTAATTGTCCTGTGACCCACTTTTGAGTCTATGCACAGCGCTCCAAATATGCTGCCAGAGGACTAATTGAAACATACTCAAAGTCCCTGTGTCCCCTCTAATGTATTTCACTACACTGATTCACTTTACGTAAAAGTTTTTGCCAGCACAGTTGATTTGTCAACTTGGCTGCTTTTGAGAAACTTTGAAAAAGTCCTGATCCTAAAAATCGCTACTTAAACCTCATGGGGAAAACGTACTGTGACGTGTGTTTAGTGGTCATGTAACAATACCATCAGTCTCTTGTTTTTCTTTTCTTCTAAATGCATAAAAATAAAAATTGCAAGATGATCCTCCCACTTTCCACCAAATTAAGACAATAACACAGACGAGGAATCTTAACAAGGGAAACACACCCCACTTTTATTCTCTTTCCTATTTATCTGCTCTTCCTCTTCTCTCACTGTTGCCAACCCTGGATGTGGCAATGTTGGTCTGCCTTTTTTTTATTTCAGTACAGTAAAACACAGCTTGGAGCTTGTCAAACTGCTGTTTAGTTCCTATCAGTCCTTCCTATTAGTGTCTTCACATCTGTTGTTGCTTAACAGTTGGTCTTTGTATTGAAAAGCAAATTGAATATCCCTGAAAAAGTAGACGAGAAGAGCATTTTAGTCACGCATGTCAGCCTCAGAGATTCAAATTCAGTTAAAGTGTGAATGTGAGTCATGTTTTCGTATGTTGGTCATAGAATTGGAACAAATAGATGGGACTCTGGTGTATTCTTGAATCTCTTGTGTAGGTGTCTGTGTTTGGTAAAAGAGATATTACAGTTAAAGAGGTAGATGAAGTCTTCTCGTCCAAAATACATGTATTTTGCTTGACAGAGATCAGTTTGGGAAACTCAACAAAGTTTCCCCAGCAACCAGTTGCACTTTTAGTACACCTACGATGACACAGGAAAGCTTTGATAATGTCAGGCAAACTTCAAGCACAGCTAAAACCCTTTATACTTTGCAACGCAAATGTTTTGCAATACAGTCACTACCGAAGAATTCAGTGAAACTGGCCTTTCTGTTTGTTCTAATTCAGTGACAGCAATACTGTACACTGGCATGTGGTAGAGCATGTTATTGCCAAGTCACTGCGGTTTGGCTGTGCCTTGGCAAACTGCTCCGCCTTGCATAACCTCCACCAAACGGTCCCTTTCTAAAAACTGTTTTCTTTGCTTCAGATCACAAGAATGTTTTTGTCTCCCTGTAACCTTAAATGAACTCAGAGTAAATGTATTATAGCGAAGGAACAAAAGTCTCTACTACCATTACATTTAGTGTTTGCCTATTTGGGCACATGACTTCATCACACAGACACATCCATAAACTTATATGTAGTGAACTTCTTTGAGCTATGACTTAAATTAAGTAAGTCGTGTTTGGCTACTTTAACAGTTCGTCTTAGAGCTGGAGTTACAGTGCAGATCTACAGCAAGCTGTATTCAGTGGCTTTATTACCATTGTTCAGACTTGACACTGCTATTGCTGCATTTCAGTGCCTCCTTTGTTGTGTTGTTTTCAGGATGGTCCTTCTCCCTCGGGTGTTTTGGTTTGTGCCATGTTCTGCTTCTGCCACCTCTTCAACAACCCGATTCCTGCCATGCAGCTGCTCAGCGCCAAGAGACCAGGTTCTGGCCTCTGGCCCTCACACCGCAGGTTTGCATCCCTGAACATGTGTGCATGACAGAGAATGAGAAAGAGAAGAGGGGAAGTGAGAGAGAAAGAAAGAACAGGAAAATGGCATCTGTAGTACACATATTTTGTAACACCTCTTACACATTTTCTTTCCTGTGTTTTCTCTGCCGTTAAATAATTTGTTTACCATCTATTAAAGCTCCACAAATTAACACAAGAACAAAATTAAAGTCAGGCAGAAATAGAGAGGAAAGTAGAATGTAGCTGTGATCAATATCAGATGAAGATACATAAGAATCATGGTCAGAGTTACAAGTCAGTGGTTTATGTGTGTGTTGGGAGTGGACATGACCGATTACAGGAGGCATCACTTGTTGAATGCAGATTTGATATTTCTCAGCTGTTGAAATGGCCGATGAAGGTTGTTGCACCAAAACATAGCTATCAAATAAATTGACCATCAGTGCTGATCATGTATTGGCAATAAGTTGACAGCTTATGTTTGATTTTTTTCTTCTCTTCTACATTTGTCTGTATACATGTATACATAGATTGCTTTTCACTAAACTGGATATTTTCCAGCTTCCAAGAAAAAAATCCCACTGATTTGATGAGGTTAGGAACACATTCATTTTGTTCAGAAGGCAATGCATTTCTTTTAGATTCGAGCATAATAGCATAGTTTCAGAGCATTTGCTGTTCGTGGTAGGTGATAGTCAAAATAGGTAGAAAACATGTAGTAGCTGTGCAACCAACAGTCCTCAGTTTCCTCAGCCTGAGCATGAATCTTAGGCTGCAGAGCTGGCACACCCTCAAGGACTGACATAATAATAAATAGTAATAAATAACATTTATTAGTCCATGCTCGAGCAAGAGCTCCCTCATGAGTTTTAGTGCAAGCTGACTGAGAGTTTATGAAAATGGCAGCGATAACATTCATTCTGGGCATTGCTCAAACTAACTGCTCTGTGCCTCTGCTTGTTGGCTTGATACAGCGCTGTGGAGTATAATGAGCCCCCCACTGTATGTATAACATTCATCAGTTTGTGAATGACTGATGATACATATCACTAAAATAACAACTTACATGTGGATATAACAGTGAGAGCAACAACATAATGTGTGAATGAAACGGGATAAAAATGATTATCTTGTCTTCTCTCCATGCAGGTACATAGGCTACGTGTGTAGCATGGTATCAGAGAAGCCCAGTCTACCCCACTCCAAGCCCTTGGTGATCAAGGCCCTCACCATGATTCCGGTCCCCTGCTTCAACAAGCAGCGTAGCGGCTGTCGGCCCTTCTGCGACGTCCTCCTAGGAGAGACAAAGATCTTCACCACTGCACAGGACTACGAGAGGATGAGGTACGGGCTTGTGACTGATGCTCAAAGTAAGATTTAAAACGCTCAGATATAGTGAGATTAACAGTTGCTAACAAACATTTTCATACCAACTAAATTATGTGACATTGTTACAATAACATCAGAGTATGTAAAGTGAAGTGTATAAGCCTCAAATAGATCAATAAATCAAATAAATCAAGATTTTTATGCAGTGTATGATGTATATGAAGGTATGATAAAACAGTCTGAAACCCATTGTGCTTTTTTCTCCTCATTTTACACTCCCTTTCTCTCTCTTTCTGCAACATTTCCTCTTAATTATTCTCTCCCATTGCTGCCCCATTTATTCTTTCCTCCTCTGCTCTCCATGTTTCTCCCTCCTACACACTCATGCATGTCCAGAGAGCACAGGGTCCAAGAGGGTAAGGTAGTTTTCCCTCTGGGTGTGAGCGTGCAAGGAGATGTCGTTGTTTCAGTCTACCACATGAGGTCGACCATTGGAGGACGTCTGCAGGCCAAGGTAGACTCCATGTGCTTTACGTTGTGTCCTACAAAGTCTTTGTATTGTTGTGCTGACAGTTAGGATAGTTATGCAGTGAGAGACTACAGTACATTTGATGCAATTTGGTATGATAGACTAAAATATCACATGGTCCAAAGTTATATTTGTTCTACTGCTGTTAGGTGTCCAACACCCAGATCTTCCAGATCCAGTTCCACACTGGCTTCATTGCTCCTGGTACCACCATGTTAAAGTTTAACAAGTAAGTACATTTCTTCTATTTAATCACTTGTATGAGTATGACTGAAAAACAAACCCTGCTGAACCCTTTACAGTAACTATATCTTAATTCAGACCCCAACAACTTGAAAATACAGTGAGTGCAAGTAACTGGTTGAAAGACTGGACTGAAATCATGATTTTCCTGCGAATTCCAGTCCTTTTCTCTGGCTCTCGCTATACCTACATACATTTTCTTTCTCACACACCTTATTTTTCCTCTCAGACCAGAGCTGGATGCATGTGACTCTCCTGAGAAGTATCCCCAGCTTTTCCATGTGATACTGGATGTGGAGGTGGAGGAGGTGGACAAGCAAAAAGACCTGACGCCGCCGTGGGAGCAGTTCCCCTGTAAAGACCTCAGCCCCAACGTGCTCTTCTCCTGCCACCAGGAGCATCAGGACGCACTTGCTATTGCTGGTACTGTGGGGACGGGTACACTGGGGACAAATACAAACTGCCTCTGCTAAAGTGGACTGCACACATGTATGTTTAATCCATACCGTACTGACTGTACATCACACTTGATGTGGGAAGCTCTATGTTATAGCTTCTGATCCATTTGCTTTTGTGTATTTTTGAATTTGTGTATCAGCGTTTCTAAAAAGCTCAATCACGATACCAGGGTTTTCTGTTCATGTTCAAAGCAAAATAACTATCCACGCCCATACTGGCTACTAAACACTCATTTAAACAAAGATAAAACAGTGATTATATTGTGAATATTCAATGACAACATCTCTCATGACTGACACAGAAGCGCTGTCAAAGCCTCATGGGAACTGTAGTTGTTGAAAGGTATGCTAACTGTTAGATCTTTATTAATATGACAAATATGTCAAAACTTACCACCAACATTAGTAGCCGTTGTAGTGAAGCAACAAATATGGACAGAAAAGACCTGTGTCAAGTTTCAGCTCATAACCTCAATGAGAAAGAAACAAAAGCTAGTGAAACACCAGCTAGCTTGCAAGCTAACTAGCTACTAGCAAAGCACTTTGGCTTGATTCTACAGCATATAACCTGTGTACATGAATGCCTCTGGATTGGCAGTCAGTGATTTCTAAAACATCTTCAATGTATAATTTTGAAATGAAAATGTTGCATCTTTTTATAAACTTTACTGGGTAGAGCCTCCCAACCGCAATGTGATATAAATTCAAAATGGCTAATTATGAGCTAACTGTTGTTTGTTAGCTGTTACAAAATTAACAGTTAACTATTTAACCCACTTAAACCTATAAAGTAACCCTAAACCGAAGTACTAACCCTAAACTAAATGTACACTTTTTTGTAACCCTATAAAACTACTTACAAAAACTGAGGGTTAGCCAAAAATTACTTATAAAACAATCATCATTCAGAAAGTTTAAAACTCAGACTTGTTCTCACAAGGATAGAAACAAGTGAACAATACACATCCACAAGCAAACACACTCACAAATTAATTATACATATACACTCTCATACATGGTGCACAACTACAATAGATCACTGATAAGGTAATATAATACAGTTTATGCAAAAACACATTTACATACAGTACGTTAACATGCAGACACATGAACAAACTAATGAACTACCAACTCTCATTTTTGTCCCTGCAAGATGAGATGGAAGGATTGGATCTGGAGGGTAAGACAGTAGAGGTGACAGACCTGTTGGAGAAACATGTTCAGTACAGTGACATTAGTTAACCAGGGCTGGGTTCAATTCAATCATACTCTCCTCAAAATGTGCAAGAGCATTGACCCAACTGATGAATAAATCTGTTGTTACTGGAAAATCACTTGGCTGTTACCATTTACGATCTGTATTGATTGAATTCAAATGAACCCCATCCTTGTTATGCAGTGATATATCATTTTGGTAGATGATTTTAGTCTGTCTGTGGGGACCTGAATAAATTACTAGTGTAAGGTATTCCCTTAACACAAATCCCACAGCAGACCAATGTATTTTTTCCCTGTATCCAGAGGAATGCTTTCATGAAACTGGGGGAAAGAAAACACATATTCCCAGTGATAATAGCTAAAGGAAGCTAAGGGAAAGAACTGTGCAGCTATATAAGTGGTACAAATTAAAAAATGTTCTACCAAAGTGAAATATTGCTCTAGATTAATACTAGCTAAGGTTTATAGTCATACTGTACACCCCATCCCTTCTTTAAAAGCATACTGTATATTTTATTGATTGGAGTGTGCAGCATAGTGTATTATAGCACACAGCGCACAGCATCAGGAGAATAGCTGGTGCTTGTAGCAGAGATGACCTACGTAGTTGCCCATTATTCCCTACTTCGCTCTTGTCCCTTTTTCTCTCAACCTACTCTGTATTTCTGTCTGCTTTGCCCCAATTAATTTCCTGCTTTGTTATTTCTTCCACTCTCCACTTTCTCCTCTGTCTCATTTGGTAATTCACTGCCGTTTCCCTCTGTGTCTTTCTTTCTCTTCCTCTTTCTTTCTATTTTCTGTCTCATCCTCCTGCAGAGCCAAGCCGGCCCCACGGAGGTCCAGAGGGTCGGGGCCACGGCGAGGAGAGCGAGCCCTCGGATGATGAGATGCTCTCTCTGTCCAGCCAGCGAAGCAACGCCAGCACGGCCCCCCAGAAACCCGACCCCCCTGCTTCAATGCCTGCCGCCCCTGGACCCGCTGAGGAAGTGGATCTTCTTGGCCTCGATGGGGAGGAGATCAACCGCCCGTGTCCCTCATCTCAACCCCCGTCTACTGCAGCCGCAACCACTGACCTCCTAGGGGACTTGTTCGGGGCCCCGCCCCAGCCAACCAGTGGGCCGTCATCTGCCCAGTCCACACCACATAAAGTAGTCCCAAACACTGCCTCGCCATGTCACTCTCCTGCTCCACCAGGTGAGATACCAACTTTGAAAGTACATTTGATTTGATACACAACCCTAAAACAAATATATTCAAACATAATATTGCAAAAAGTACGCGTAGATTGCTTGATACGCACTAAGGGTTTCAGTAGATTTTTAAAGACTGATATAGTTAATTAAACAAGTTAATTCTTGAACTTTGAGTTAAGACTATTTTGTCAGACTACTATTTCAAAGTCCACTTACTAGCTTTTTCTGGTGCTTTTAACCACATCTCACAGTTTTCATCAAATGATGTGCAGTTAAATCTCTACATCCCATCATGAGATCTTAAGTGGAGAGTAGTTAGGATTATTTTGTCAAACTGATATAGTTAATATTAAATTAAAAACAAATGCATAATAAAGAATTATTACTGTAAATAAGTCAAATAAGGCAAAATATATGCTATACTCAAATTCTCATACCTGGATCATGAAAATCTAATCACATTAATTATTAATTAGTTAATTTTCCTGCTAAAAGAAAAAGGTAGTCTGTAAGGAAAGTAAGAAGAATATCATTTTGGATATTTCACATTATGTAATGTAGTTACTAGAACAAATAAAGATATATTATGAAATACAAATGCTAGACAATAACTTTTAAGGTAGTTAAGGTAGTAGTTTTCACTTTGGCATGTGGAAAACCAGTTAAGATTATTTGAAAATATACAAAGAAACGCAGGGGCATTACACATTATGTAATGCAAAAGTTGCATTGCAAAAACACAGTGTAATTTTCTAGAGTAAGACAATAACAATGGTGGGTATGTTTGTTTCCCTCAGCGTTTGATCCCTTTGGGACGGGTCCCATGCCTAAGCCTCAGGACATGATGGGTTCATTCCTTGGACCAGGTAACGTGGGGCAGCCAGACCCCTTCCTGCATGCTGCTCGCTCTCCATCACCCACCCTGCAGCCTTCAAGCTTGGGTAAGGCGCGCCTCTGCTGCTCTGCTGCACACTCACAGCATTCTGGATGTAATAAAACCTTTCACATCAGTCCACATCAGGGTAAGGCATGTTACACTGTATCTGCAATGTCTGCTGCCACGCCTGAACACGTAAACATGCTTTGTGATTGTCTCTGTCTCTGATCAACTCTAGTTAAAACTGGCATCAAAACATATTTTATTTATTTATTTATTTATTTTCCTAAGATTCATTAGACTGCACCGTGTTTTTAATATCTTTGTGCTTTTTTCTTAGCTTTGCTCTACTTATTGCTTACTCACACACTGGCTTTGCAAGAAAGCCTTTTTTGTATTGCTGTTGTTTGCTTGGCAATGAATGGGTTTGCATGATGTATGAGGATTATTTGCAGCCTGTCTGATTAGTATTCCATAGAGATCGCACAAGCTTGATATTTCACCCCCGGCACGAATCATTCCCTATCAACATGTTCAGCCTGAACTCTTCCCAAAGCCAATATTTTAACTTCAAACATGGCAGGGCAATTCTGCTACTTTAGATGTAGACATTTCTTTAGACTTTACACCTTTGTGGAGGATTGTGTGCATGATGAAGCAAGACAACAACAAAATTATCAGTGTGCCTTTTAATCAGTGTATCATTTTACAATTGACAGTAACATTTAATATATATCGCTGGCCTGAACCCAACCTGAGCTCGCAGTAATGCTTGTGAAAACACGTCCGACCCTGGCCTGAGCCCAACAGGCTTGATAGATTTGTAGGAGAGGTTTCAGACCTTTATTTCAACTATTACAAATAACTTGCACATGACCTTTGTAGTATGATATTACACTTTTTGGATGCCCTTTAAGCAACAAATATCAGATTTAGAACTAACAACTAGATCCATTTAGACATCCAACAGCCCCCTAATAACGCCTCTCAACCCTGCTATTTTCTCAGGCTGTGTGGGTTCATGTTGCTTTCACTGTGTGCTCAGTCTGTGAAACCTTTATGTGCTTGAATAGGCCGGAGTTCCCCTGTCCCGCCTACCACCCCAACCGTCAACATTCAGCAGCAAAACGCCAAGGGAGGATGGGACTGGAACAGACCCGCTACCACAAGCACAGGTAGAAACCAGTAACCCAAGCATACACACGCCAACAAAAATTGTTTGTGTGTTTTCACATGAGTGGAAGCTGGTGGAACTGAATGCTGAAGATAAAAAAAACTCAAAAAATGCAGCTATATGTGTTAGTACAAGTTCTCATGCATTGTTTGTTGATTAATCCAGGAGGAGGCTTTGGTATGGGCAGTCGGTCAGCCACTACTAGCCCCACAGGCTCGGTCCACAGCACCCCCACCCACCAAACCAAGCCAAACACCCTGGACCCGTTCGCTGACATAGGCAACCTCGGGGGAAGCCTTGGAGGTCAGTCACTGGATATTTTCCGAAGTACATGAACTGAGTCTTTGTTATTTTCGCCACCATCTCTTATGTCATAATCTCTGTCCTTTCCTTTAACAGGTTCTGGCTTCTCCAGCAAACCCACCACCCCTACTGGAACTACCCCCTCCTTCCCTCCCATGGGCTCCCCATCGCGACCTCCTCCATCTCCCCAGCATGCACCTGGCTTCCCCTCGTGGCAGCCAGGTGCTGGAGGCGGTGGAGGATGGCAACCCCAAGGACAGGGCCCTGCCCCGCAGCCAAAGCCCAGCCCCAGCCACACCGCCATGCCTCACACATCGCCCCAGAACCGACCCAACTACAATGTCAGCTTCTCTGCAATGGGAGGGGGCTCGCCCAGCGCCGGGGGCAAAGCACAGGCTGGCATGGGTGAGCAGGAGATGTGGAATTAGGTTTGATGTTGTCTGTTATGATGCAAATGTTGTGGTACATACTTACATAAACTGCCATAATTCATGAAAACAAAATTTAGATGACACTTAACTTTTAAGTGATCCTGCAAAAAATGTGCCATTAGGTGGCACTAAAGCAACCTAATACATTTAAATGGCCATGATTCAGTGGTCATTAGTCTTATTCGCTTAAAAAATTGCACAATTTATTGTTCTGCAAAATCATAATATTATCATCACTTCCATAGATTTAAAGAAACCTCTAAACATTTTATTAAACTAAATTACAAACTAAAAATGGCTGCTCACAGATTCATACCATGACAGAAATAGGATTACTGGATGCTGCTGTGAAACTTAAAAACTGCAGCTTTTTAAATATTTATTTATGTGATTTTTAATTTGATAAGATGCAAACACTGAATGACTTACTCCTCTCTACATAACAATGTGTATCTGTATTGTCTCTGTTAAATAAAGTAACAAATAATAGATATGTTTAGGAGAGAGAGCGGGGAGGTAGTTGTAATACTTGATGACTCAAATTTTAATACATTAACATTTTGATGCTGTGTGCACATTCATTCTTCAGTGGGAATGGATCTGTCACTCAGGCAGTTCACGGTACATTGCATCTAACAGTGCAGGACGATAAGTGGCTGAGCAGCTTTTAAAAAGTGTGTTTTCTCTCTTTGTGTTTGTGTCCCTCTCTGCCAGCTTCTAAGCCCAAGGCCTCGCATGCCAACTTTGATGACCTGCTGTCGGGTCAGGGCTTTGCAGGGACCAAAGAGAAGAAAGGGCCCAGGACTATAGCAGAGATGAGGAAGGAGGAGATGGCCAAAGAGATGGACCCTGAGAAACTAAAGGCAGGGGATATTTTTCTGATGTGATACTGAGTAACATCTGTGTGCTAATGAAAATAAGGAGTAGTTTGTTGTTCTTATTCGCTGTTGATGTTTCATCACTACATCTGAGCAGAATTACAGCTTGACATCAGTTTACTGGGTTTTTCTCATCTGTTTATCCAGTGTAGCACAATAGAAGCAATTCAGTGATTCCCAAAAGTAGGATAGTGTACTCAAAAACCTTTGGCTGTTAAAGCCATTCTGTTTATTCCAGAATTAATGAAGTGACCAATGTAGGTCTCCCATGACCAAACTTTGGTTCTTCTAATTACTCCTTTAAAAACACTTCTCCAGAGCCAAAAATCATTATTGTTCCAAATCTGATCATCACTGGCTAATGGCTCCCCTTCTCTCCCTCTCCTGTTTGTGACCCAGATTCTGGACTGGATTGAGGGGAAGGAGCGCAACATTCGTGCTCTGCTGTCCACCATGCACACGGTGCTGTGGGAGGGAGAGACGCGCTGGAAGCCTGTGGGCATGGCTGACCTGGTTACTCCAGAACAGGTCAAGAAGGTCTACCGCAAAGCAGTCCTGGTCGTCCACCCAGATAAGGTGAGACAGATGATGACTGGTGGACTTTAATAAAGTGAGGATCTTTACCTGTATGCATGCAGGGAGAGAAAACAAGACTTATCTGTCTCTACATCAGTTCTCTTTTAATAACCTTAATGTTTTGTCAAAATTGGCTTTATTTCCTCATTGTTTGGGGTCCTGCAGACACCACTGCTGCATGTGTAAAAGTCAGAATAATTACAAATTATATCCAATGTTTCCCATCAACTTTTTTTTTTTCTTCTGCACTTATTAACACTCAATATGTAGAGTAACCCATCTCTTTGGCACAAACTGGGCAAGCTCGGCACAAAATACTAAAATGACCACAAAGCAGGGTTATTATGGAGCGCCTTGGTAGCCAAATGGTTACTGCACATGCCGCTGGTTTGATTCCAGCCAGTGACCTTTGTTGCATGTCATACCCCCCTCTCTTTTCCCCTGTTTCCTGTCTGCCTCTTCACTCAAGCTGTCCAATAAAGGTGAAACATGCCCCCTAAAAAATAATCTGGTGTTATTAAACCAAATATGAAAAGATTTCATATGTTATACGGGCTTTACATTCCTGTTGATTGCCAAAAAATCATTCACAAAGAAGTGTGCAATTTGTTATCCCAAATGGTGACATTACTTATGTTTTGGGCCAATTAGACCCCATTAGACCTCTCTTATGAACAAACTGTTACAAAACTTCAATATCCGAGGGGTCTTGTGGCGCAAAAAGTTCTGTCAACACCGACATCACAGATATAGAGCAAATGAAAATTCATTTATTTATTCATTGTATTTATGTTTTACAGCTGTGGTCTCTGAGACCCCAAACAGAGTTAATGTGTCTTCTGAAACGTGATCTGTTCAAAATCACCTTTATAAGCAGTTCTTATAAAATCAGGAAAAGTCATGAAGTATCAAGATGATAAAACTTACTGACAATGTGTTATGAAGCACAGTGTTTCAGTTTTACTAAAATCTAAGAGACATTTAACATCTAAGGATTTTCAATATTGGCAAAGTTAATAATAATAATTACATATTAATTAATAGATAAATGAGTGCTGGAGGATCAAGAGTTGTTTCTACTTAACTTATATTGAACAGGAACTTTTTCATACATGATATAAACAAAGAGAGTAACACAATGAAAACAACCAACATAATCATCACCTCAACAATGGGATAGCTCAGTGATCCAAAAGTAGTACTCAACCAATCAAATAAAGAACTACCATCCTGGTGAACAGCCTTAGCAGTGTCATGAAGGTGATTAATGATATCACCAATCGTAGCATTGTAATCAGGCACAAAGGTACAACATTCAGAACCAATAACAGCACAAGTTCCTCCTTGGGCTGCTAAAAGAAAATCCAAAGCTGCTCTGTTTTGTAAAGCTAGAAGTCTAACAGAGGCAAGCTCACTCGATATAAGCATGAGGGCTTTACCAGTTTCATTAGCTATAACTTCTATTGCGTGAGACAGATCAGCAATTTGATCCAGCGCAGACATAACTCCGTAAAAAGGAAGAAGGGGGCCGAGTACGTTCTTGAAAGGCGATTGATGATGAGTCCCAAAAATATCTGAAGCTCCACGTCGTACTCGCTTAAGAAGAGGTTTCTGGGGCAGGGAGTGAGCCACTCTCATAGCCGGGACGACGTATGCCAAGCCACAGCGTCCGTTGTAATCCACAGGAAGATATGGGTATGCAAGGTTTCCACATACCCAGTACATTCCCACAGGAGCGGAGATGGAGCAGCTAGCAGTGCGGTGAGCTAGAGCATTGAGGTGAGCCTCGCCTGCTGCTTCCAAACAATGCTGAGGTGCAGAATCCAGAGATTTAAAGTCAAAATTGGTATGTTCTGGGTCCCATTTGAATGTATGAAGGCAGTCGGATTGTCCTACAGTTGTCTTGCCGTCATTCTGGAGACACCAAGGGAACGGCAGAGGAATCAGCAGTATGGGAACAGGTTTGGGGGTTTTGAGACATCTGTTGCAGTTCACGTGTCCTCCAGAACAGTTAAGTGGTCTCATTTTGGAGATGCTGGAACAATCAGGGTGAGAATAAGACTGAGACAGGGGAATATGCAACAGGTGGCAGGTGTCACAGTCAGAGGCAGGTATGGCCATCAGAGGTAAACCTTCTCCAGCTGTGTAGGGCATTAGGCCACAGACATAACAGCTGGAATTAGGGCGTATGTGGTTGGCTACTTGCCATGCCATAGTCAGAAAAATATTGATATCCTCTCCTCTTACGTCTGGTGCTTTCATGACCTGTGGAGCTCCCATGGTGGACTCCACCAAGATCAGTATTAGGAGATGTAGCATCAGGGGCATTCTTCCAGTGGGAGTCATGGATCTACAAAATCTGGTTCTGGATCTTCACAGATAGACCCTAGAGCGGTTTTGCAGATATGCTTGAGTCACCAGGCTCTAGTGGAACATCAGTGCCATCATCAGGAGTCTGGGAGCAAGTTCGTACCTGTGAAATGAATGCAGAGAAGGGAGAATGACTCACAGCAGCACAGCACAGCAAACCTAGGTTCCTCACTGTCTTTACAAATGGCAAGGCAAGGGAAAGGTAATCATAACAGCAACCCGTAAAATGACCTTACCTGTGGTTTCAGTCAGCAGCCAGCAGTGAGGCAGCCTTTTTTCTTTTGGCAGTCAGGAATACTCATCGGACTCAGGTTATGGCTATAACATGTGTTGTGAGATCCTGTCGGGCAGACGTCACCAGCATGCATGCAAGGAGAAACTACAAGACCTCTCACCCCTCTATTGACCCTCTCTTTTATCAGAACAAGAGCGTAGGCCCAACCCAAAATGAACGCAATCACGGATGTCTAGTGAGTGAATCACAAGATCAATAATCATTACAAGACGGCTTTCGGATTACAATCATCAAGAGGGCGGATGTCAGATATGATTTAGTTGCATAATCCCACAAAAACATTTATTTAGGACAACAAAAAGTAAAAATTAATGCATATAAAAGACACGTAAAAGCAGGCTTTTCTGGACACGTAAACACTACAGTGCATAAACACACACAAAGATGCATGCACATGCTTCCAGACTCCTGGCATTTAAACATGTTGATTATTGTTAAGAGGAAATATAGAACATACACTCTTCAGTAGCTTCACAATAAAAGACAAAAGCAAGACATAAAATAGAGAAACAATATAAAAGTGATAAATAAAATAAATAATGGTGACTTGTCTGAACTAAAGACTCTTTTTTTCATTGATTAACATGATATAATGTATCAAGAACAACATTTGGAGGATGAGCATCTTTGTTTTAAAGTTTTAATTGTAGAGTATTTAGGGAGTTTTGATTGTCTGTGCTTGTCTCTTTTTTTAGTTTGCGTCTGTGTTGTTAGTGTTAGTTTGCTTTGGAGTCCATTTTTTTTAGACCTGGTTGTTTGGACCACACCGTCTTTGAGTTGTTTGCATTAAACCACAGTTTATTCGTCACCTAAACGGTAAATCGACAAATATATGATAAATATGTTGATATTGAGCATGTTTCAGCTTTAAAATGTCTGGCCACAGTCCAATCTGTTATGCCAAAGCAGGTGTTTTATATCCAGGTGTTTTGCTAGAGGTAAAACACCTGCTTTGCATCACTCATTTGAATATAGCCAGAAGTGCAGCTTCTAAGGTGATTTCCCTACGGGTTTAACTGTCTTGTTTTTTTCCGTCCTCCCTCGCAGGCGACAGGACAGCCCTATGAACAATATGCCAAGATGATTTTCATGGAACTAAATGACGCCTGGTCAGAATTTGAAAGCCAAGGACAAAAACCCCTCTACTGAATAAATAGTGAGAGGAAGTGAGCGAGGAGAGGCAACCCTTCTGATTCTGTCATCTAATCCTAAAAAATGTGTCACCACCTCTGGTCAACATACTACAGCCGCTCCCTACAACATCTGCCTTTATACCTGTGCTTTGACCCGTACTTCTCTTCTCACCACACACACACAGAACATCCAGTCGATCAGCAAAGACTACAAGACAACAGAACTCTAGCGCCCGGACTAACAGTGTAACTGAACAAATGACTCCCTGTAGCTCAAATGTACCTACCTACTGTATGTATGTGGTGCAACATTGTCCTTCCTTGTCGAGTGTCCTTAGCCCTGAACCGACCCACCAATCAAAGCAGAGTCACCGGGAAGTCTGGAGAAACAGAAAAGCTTGATTAAGAGGAGACGGATCAAACAAGAGCAAGAGACGATGGACGCACAAGATAAGAGAAAAACACATCAGGGAGAAAACTGAACAAGCATTCCGCAGATGGCTCTAAATAAACTATTCAGAGCGGCAGGTAGTCTGTAAGGCACTGAAAGCATTTAACAGCAATCAAGCCATTTACCCACAAACCATTCTGTTGGGGAAGTAGTTTTTTGCTTTGTACTTTGGCGTTAAAATTGGATCCATGATCAGTTCTGTCATATCAGTTCCACAGTTTTTCATGCAGTTGAATGTTCCTAAAGATCAGCGGCATCAAGTTACTATATGTTTTTCACTGATTGAGGTGAAATTGAACTGAAGCCAAACCTGTTCTCCATCCAAAATGGGCTGTTTGGAGGTACGAAATAACAATCTGTCTTTTTTTAGAAAGAGTTATGAAAGTGCAAAGAGAATGAAAGCAAACTGCTATTACTGCTTTTGACAGCTTCCATCTCCATTAGCCTTAGAATTTATTCTGCTGAGGATAATTGAAAATGAAAAACGGAATGAAATTTAAAAAACACGTGGGGCTCTACAATAAAAAGACAGGTCAGAAGGCTGCTACAGTTTCAATTGCTGACTTCATATTCATGTGACAGATTAACAAAGAGGCGCTGTACTGTAGGTGAGTGATTTTTTCATTGGTGTGTCTGATGTAACCAAGCCTTGTGTGTTTCCATGTTTGCAGGGAACTGGGGATTGTATACTGTATTTTAGGGATTAGCACATGTACAGTTGCAGACATGAAGCACCTTGAGGCCTCATGCACACTCACTCATACAGTAACATGTCTTTTTTTTGCAAGGGAGCTCTGTGAAAGCACAAACTTGACAACTTTACTCGGTGCAGCTTTGAAGGAAAGCCATTGTTATTTATTTATTTGTTGTTTTGTTCATCTTCATTTTGTTGTTTTGTGTATCAGACCTTCTGCATCTAACTGCACATGTCATCAGCTATATGTATGTAAAGGACATGTTCGGGATTTTTGGGCCATTATGTTTAACTCATCAACGGGCTGACAAGCTAGAAAAACAGAGGAATAATTTGTAAGACTATGTCGCAATATTTGTGTGTATAGCCTGTTTCCAAACTACAGAAATGACACTTATGTGCATCTGACGTTTCTATTGCCCCCACAAACTCCCTACAACACTAAAAGAGTCAATTTTGCAGAGAAATGTTTCTCATAAGATGATGTGTAAACCGTCAGGCTGATGAGTGAATTAATGTGCTTTACTGTATCGCCCTGCTTCATATCTCAAATTCCTAATTTCACTCAGATCCTACTCATATCTGCTGTCATTATCACACTTTTATCAAAACACTGATTTGCAGCGATTGCAACATGTTTTTAAAAAAAATGATTTTATGTAATTTGTTTACGTTTGTGAGACATTTCTGTCACACCACTGACACTTTTATTTATAATTATCATGCAGCTTTTTGTCTGGATGAGTAACATTGACACTATTTCATATCAACAGTGAGGTACAACACACACATGGCTCAAAGTATCAACCTTTTTTTCAGGAGCTACACATGTTGCAGGTTTCTAATAGTTTGAATCCATATAATTTCACTAATATGCTGACTAATGTGATTGTTCCTCTGTATGATGGAAATTGACTTTGGACATTGTCTTCTTGTGTAAAAAGTTCGTTACAAAAATATTTCATAGTCCTGGGATGAAGTCCATGGGCCAGTGAGAAACATATGCAAAAACAAAATATAGGTATTTACTTATTAGGAAGCAGAAACTGAAGCAATTCTCAATTTCTTTTAGGGTTTTTTTAAGTTTTCACAGGACACTAATGCGATTTTATAACATCCTCACCTTCCAGCTTTGTGTTACCGACAGACTGTTATCCTGATGTTTGACATCTGTTATCAGTTCAGATATGTGTTTAAAATCAATTTCAACACACGCAAATTGAGCAGAATATTTGCCTTCACATGTTCATGGGCTGTTTAAGTTCTTTATATCGATACTGTTCATGCTCTCTCTCTCTGTTTTGGAGATTCAGATGAAGGATAAGATGATTATTTTGGTTGTCTTTAATCCTTGTTAAAATATCGTAATGTATTTATTCCCTTTGTTGGACTATTGTTTCCCAGCTTTTTCATCTGCGTTGAGGATTTTGACTGAATACTGATCAGTGGAAAAAGAGTCTGACTGCTATAAAGCACTGTTTCTTCAACTGGTTTGGGACCCAGACTGGATCACATCCCTGAACAAGACACTGGGTCTGAAAATGTTGAACTTTCTTTGGTGACTTACCAGACACAGGAGGTGTGTAGTATGTGCTTCTGTGCTCTATTTACACTGAGGACCTACATGTGAAATAACCCTCATTAGCTCCCTCGCTGACTGAATTCTCTATCTGCAATCTTACGGCTATGTTAAAAAGCTAACCTCTATAGTGTAGTCAATGGATGTGTGTTGTTTGAAGTTGTGGTACGTATGGAAGTGATCAGATTTGGATACAGACTACCGTACGTTATGTGTTTGCCTGTCTGCTGTTCAAGTATTACTAAATTGTGTAAAAAAAAAAAATTCTGTTCATGTGCTCCTTTTCAGTTCTGTTTACCGTTACAGGATGTACATAATGATCAAGTGCAGTGCACAACAATAAATAGTAAACAGAAAACAGCAGGGGTGGGCAGCATTCTTCAGGTTTTATGTGTCTCTTGGTGTTTCTCTTTTTGACCACTAGAGGGTGGCAGCGTACAACACATGAAGTACACTATTGCTGCGATGTGCAGTGTGTTTACTGGTGGAACAAGTATTCAGATAATTTGCTGTAGTAAATGTACCTTTACAACAATCTAAAAGTACTCCATTACGAGTAAAAGTCCTTCATATAAAACCAAAATTACAGAAGTATTATCAGCAAAAGTATCAAAGTACATGTTCTGCAGAAAAATGGCCCCTGTGACTGCAATGCTACATCAATGCTTAATTATTATTTTATTATTGTAGCTGGTTCAGGCAGAGCTAGTTTTAATGACTTAATATGCCGGGTATTTTAGTTGAGTGGTTCCCAACCTAGAGGTCAGGGCCCCTCCAAAGTGTCACAAGATACATTTGAGGGGTCACGAGATGATAAATGAAGTAGGAAAGAAGAACAAACGACGCTCTGATTCAGAGGAATTTATATTCATAGTTTTCCTTTTGTTTTTGCAAAACAATGGATAATTTTACCTCTTTGGGCCTCTAATAGTTATTTAAATGACACCATCTGAGTTTAGAGGGGAAATGCTGCTAAAAACAGACATCACAGACATCTGAAACGTGACAAGGGGCCCCTGCTTTTTTTGTAAAGGATCATAAGCCATAAAGATTTAGGAAGTTTAACAATTTACAATGCATTGTATTTTTTAAGTTTACATGTTTTCAATGTAAAATCTTAATCTGAAAAGTAACTACTAACTATAGCTGTCAAATAAAGGGGAGTAGAAGTATAAAGTAGCCAAAGATGGAAATACTCAAGTACAAATGTACTATGTTACTGTACTTTACAACTCTGAGTGTGTTTAATATTACACAAAAACTTTGATGTTTTAGCTTTTCGGGTATTTAACTGTTATGATGAGCCATCTAGGCAGCAGGGGAACGGACCCAAACGCAGACCAACGGAAGGTTGAGTGGTGCTGATCAATGATTTATTAAACACAAAAAATTAACTGGCAGAAACTCAGGAAGCCATACACAGGGAAACACGAGGTAAACGACACGGAGAGAAAACCAAAAACATCAATGACCCAACAGAGAACAAAGGGAGAGGACCGGTATATATAGGGGAGGAGACAACGAGGGAAACAGACACAGGTGGATAACAAGACACAGGTGAAAACAATCAAAACTGGAGGGAAACGAACAAAGACAGGAAATAAAAGGCACAAGAAAACAAGAACTGATTTCAAAATAAAACAGGAAACAAGCAACAACACACAAGAGTCCTTGGGATAATGACATCAACAGCTATTAATATCATCTATGAGTAGAAAACATTTCATGTCTGCGAGTTGGAAAAAGTCTGTTTTCTCCTTAATTTCTAGAATCAATGTGACAACAACTTTTTCATATGAGAAATATCTGCTTTGCTTTTTTCTATCAGTGATATAATACAAATAGTGATTTAATCTTGGAGATGGTCCCTTTAAATGGAGGTGCAGCATTTCGACACTGATGGTAATGAAAATAGACTATAACAATGTGCTGCATTACAATGCTGCTGTTCACTACTGCATCTTAAACTCCTCTCATATGTGACCAGTTAGGGGGTTGATAAGTTTTCCCTTAAGGCCCAGATCCGGGAAAAGCAAGACTGCAGTGTCAGTGTTTGACTATCCAGAAGGAAATTTAGGGTAATTGAAAATTACCCCCCCAATCAGTGATTCATTGTAAAATAAGGTTACTGCTGCACTCTTCAGTTTTTCCCTCCTCTGACTGGCTCTGCTGACATTGCTGACGCACTTCCTGCGAGAGATTCAGCACTGATGGATGTAGACCATTAGCACAGGCTGATGTTTTATTTTTCATGGTATCCTACACCATTAGGCACAAGTCCCATCTAGATGTGAAGCTATGGCAAACACACACACACACACACACACACACACACACACACACACACACACACACACACACACACAAAAAGAGTTTCAAATAAACATCTTGATACCGGCGGGAACATGGATGTCCTTTGGGGTGAGCTGAATGTAAGCATGTCGACACATTCGTGGATGCTACCACAAAGGGTTAAAGGTGCTGCTGCTGCTACTAGCTGCTAGATTTAAGATAAAACATATAAGAAAATAATACTAATTATGAGAACTGAGAAACAAACTTGATTTTCAAAACTTTGACTTCAAGAGAGGAAGATCTCCCACTGGGTTGAATACTTTTAATCAAAGTTTTGCCATTTATTAAAGTTAAATTAAACCACATCTTTCTCACAGTATGAATCTAAAATCATTACCAATAAGCGACCCATGAAAAACGAGCATGCAAAACATTAGTCTGCAAATATGCCGACTTTAAAAAGAAATGATTCGCTGCAGCCCTCCCATTGTCTTCAGGTGTGCAGGACGAAAAGATGACTCATCAGACAAAACAGATTTTTGTTTCATCTTTGCATTCCTCCTAAGCTAAAGAGCGTGGGCTTTTAAACCACTAGTGTTCTATTTTATTTAATTTGATTGTATTTTATTTATTGATCGATCTTGTTGTAAGCCTGAGTGGTATATTTACAAGATATGTGCATCTGTGGCTGATTATCACTGTCTGAAAAACAACATCAACATTTAATAGCACTGCTAAGTTCACTGTGCACATAGATAACCATGTAAGGATAGGAAAGAAACATGTGAACTTTGTTATCACACTCTGCAATTAGATTTAATTGTCTGAATTTAAAAGAAGAGGTCAGATTTAAAGCCAAGCTAAAAACTGACTGTACTTGAGGAGGCAGTGTTTTGAATAAATTCAAGGTTCACTTGGACAGGCTGCAGGGTCCTTGCTCACAAAAGGGACAGATGGTATTTTACCAAGAGAACATTGTTTTTAAGCATCAGGACTATTGCCCTAGAGAAGCTGTAAAGTTTGCAAAGGTGGAAACTAAATAAATAATGCCTCTGACTCTGTCAAGCACTACTGTCAATTTACCCATGAAAGCACTTAAGTGCTTCACTGGTCACCAGATAACAGACCTCCTGCTGGAACCCGCTGTGACCGACTGTAACTGTGTTCCTGTGAAACCGGATATGTCTGGAAAACAGTGCATGTGCTGCTCTGCTCAAGTACATAAACATAAATATGTTTTAAAAAAAGCAAGCTTTAGAGTTTTTGTACAAGCACACTACGTACTGTTATCTCAAAGTCATGTGACTGGCTGGGAAATTCGCATGTCTCCGGAGACGCTACTCCTCCAGTCGTGGGACTTATCAGGAACTTAAACAAAAACGTGGTTTCACATGGCCTCTACAGTGAACAGTCATTAAAAGAAATACTGAACACTTGTCGATGGTTAATTTGTTTGGAAAGTATTTGGTTATCTTTCTAGTGTTACTGCTCTTTTGTGTTGTGCGCTGTGAGTTGTATCATAGTGTGTATGTGCAGGAGACAGAGCTTTGTAGCTTAACTGAATATGGAGAATATGGCCATGAGACAACTCAGACCTGCAATGTCCAAAATATCAGTAAGAGGCAACACATGTAATGCAAACATATCAAACATAATGTTGACTGTACACCTCAAAAACCTACCTGACCAGCAGACATACAGATTTATAAAATAGAAGTCCATGATGACAGCCCTGCTAGCAACTTTGTGAGGCTAACAAAATGCTAACATGCTCACAATGATTTTGCAGGTGTAATGTTTACCATGTTCACCATCTTAGTTTAGTGTGTTAGCATGCTAACATTTGCTAATTAGCACTAAACACAAAGTACAGCTGAGGCTGATGGGAATGACATTAGTTTTGCAGGTATTTGCTCATTAACCAAAGTGTGAGATAAATTAAAATGTTTGACCTGATGATGGCGCTAGATGCAAAGTTAAGTGATCACTCAAGTCGTTAGGATTTCTTTTCTGTGGAACATGAACGTGTGCACCAAATTTCATGGCAATCCCTCCAATAGCTGTCAAGATATTTCGCTCAAAACCAAACATGTTCCAGGGTGGTGCTGTAGGTGTCACAGTCTGTCTCCCTGTCCCTCCTCTCCAGCCACATGTATGTTTTCCCAGTGTTTTTCATCACTTCTCCACCAGATGCCCTCGGACTTTCCCTCCTTTTCCCATCACCTGACTGCCTCACCCAACTACACACCTGTTTTCACTTCCCTCATCAGACTTGTACTCATTTACCTGCTCACCTGTTTTTACTTGTCTCATCAACTGCTCTTTACATATACCGGTACACTTTGTTTGATCCAGTGTTGGTTCATCCTGGTTACCATTTGCCTGTCTGCCTGCACCTGCACCTGCACCTGCACCTGCGCGTAAGCGCATCTTTACAGTAAATCACTGTTCTGCACCCGCCTGCCTGCATTTGGCTTCTTTCTCTGCTGCCTGCACTTAGGAGGAAAAGTCAAATTCATTAGGATAGGCATGGTGGATATCTGTAGAAA
The DNA here is from genome assembly GCA_008360985.2 of Macquaria ambigua. Classification (NCBI taxonomy): domain Eukaryota; kingdom Metazoa; phylum Chordata; class Actinopteri; order Centrarchiformes; family Percichthyidae; genus Macquaria; species Macquaria ambigua. Next base: position 135,778 of record VMKM01001387.1, read on the forward strand.
ATATCATGGCAATCCATCCAGTAGCTGTTTAAATATTTCAGTCTTGACCAACATCGTGGACCAACAGACCGACATTGCCATCCTTATAGAGCTACGTCACAAGCATGGCTAAAAACCTTGGTCTTACTTTGACCTTTTTAGATGGTTTGAATACACAGGCACCAACACTGTGGGGTGGGGGGGGGGACAGGAAAGCATCCTAATTTAAAATCCATTGCTGCCAAACGTAATTCTCATTATGGCCATCAAGAGACAGGCTAGTTGAGTCAATAACATGTATTTTTAAGCGCTCTCTGGCCTCCACATACTGTTGCAAGACCTCAGTGACATTGTATTAGTTTGTCCATGACCTGCACTTCCTGCTGTGCTAATAATCACTCAAATACACTATTGTGTAGTGATTAAAAAGCAGCCATTGCAGACTCAAATCTCAATGCACTCATGCCATTCTCAAGGTTCTTTGTTAGTGGGCTGGGTGTGGAGTGGCTGAAAAGAAGTGGTCGTTTGGGTGGAGATGCTGGGGTTGATGGGGGTTGCTGACCTACAAAACAAATCATGTTTTAGGGAGCTAGTTTGCATATCATAGATTAAAGCCATGTGTTTTATCTCTCTGTAAACCTCCTGAAGATGAGGGGTTTCATTGTGATTGTTTCGTGAGAATAGTTTCATTACTGCTGCTCTCGTTGTGCTGAATCACCCATTTACAGTATATATTTCCGCACAATTAGTTAGACTTCCTCTGCCACCCTTTTTATTACAGTAAAGAGCTCTGATTTTCCAGTGATAAACTACCATCTAAACTCTCCTCACTACATGTAGTGACTTGATAGAAGGGAACATTTGGTTTCATGCGCAATGTGATGCAATAAGAGTTAAGGATATTGCCACTTGGGTGTGTGTGTGTGTGTGTGTGTGTGTGTGTGTGTGTGTGTGTGTGTGCGCGCATGAATAGGAATGTGTATCTTGCATGCCAAGACATAGATGTTGCTTCCTGGGTGTGCAGATTTCACACAGGAAGCAGAAACAGCATTTGATTTAGTCTCAGTGTTTAATGGTACTTCGTGCTCTGTTGCTTCCTTCAGAGGAGAACAAGCATTTGCAACACACATCTGTAAGAAAATGTAACAGGTCTCTGAAGACCTGCTGTACGTAACACGTACACCCATATATAAGAGTTAGAGCTGTATGGTGTTTACAAACCGCTTCAGGTGTCATGCAGGTCAACTTTCCAACTCTGCAGGAGTCAGCAGAGTTTTGGTATCTTACTGGCAGTTTAAAAATAGTGGCCTCCCATTTGGCTCTGCCACTTCACAAGCATAGATGAGATAACTGCAGCTGTGATGGAAACTAACAATGGCACTATAATAACAACTTTTACAGGCTTTTAAAAGCTGTTTTTAAAAATAGAATGGCTGTTGTTGGGGTTGTTGCTATTTGCAACTTGTCATGTTTCTGGCCACATGATGAATTAAAGGCCAATATTCACTCTCTTTTTGCTCTGTTTTTGGTCTCCAATTCCTGAGGGAAATATGTGGCTCTTTAGCTTCCAAATGCTCCACTATGTTCACCAGCTAGTCGCTAACTGTCTGTCTGCTGTTTAGTGCTGAGCAGCTTTTTTTTTTTTTTTGTTGTTGCTGAAAACAGCTGCCTGATAGAGCTGATAACGACATTATGAGAGCGGAGAAAGTGAACTATAACAGTTAAATTGCTGGCCGGAAAACCAAAACAATGAGCTGAAAGATGCTAAACTGCTCTGTAGAGCTGAGGGGAACTGAGGAGTCGGCTGATAATTCTCTGTGGGTTCATCACTACGAGCGACCCCTTTCACTTTACACAAACATTTTATCTATCGTTTATGTAAAAAAAAAAAAAAAAAAGATTATAGCAGCTTTAAGTTTAGCGTCTGTTGTAGTGTGCGCACACTCAGACCTCTGTCACCTAAACAAACAGAATATTTGCACTTGCAACAGCTGGATATTCTGAGTTGTTTTTTTTCCCCCCATCTCACTGATAAACAAAGCCGGGTTGTATCCCAGAAAGTTTGTTTGGCCTGGTCAGGATCAGTGTGGTCAGGGAGGGGGCTGCTGTAAATGGTGTGGCATTGCAAGCCAAAGCCAGCTCTTGGCTAGAGTGCGTCAGAGGAATTATGGGATCAAATATCATTCGTCACATAGACAAACAGGAGCATAGAAAACCCTTCTGTATCTCAACTAGAGGGGAAAATTTGAGGTGAGTACTGACAGAAGGCTTGTCGCTAAGCTCTTGTTTCTCTAAGGCTCGGTGAAATCCCTTTGTGCCCACACAGCTACAAATATACACATCCAGTCCATGTACATGTGCACAAAAATAGAGATGGCTTTTATCCAGTAAAATCCAACCCCTGTCTACATTTATAGTGCACACACACCTGCAGATACAGAGATTAGCGCAAACACATGCATGCACATCCTGGCCTGTGTGCGGTGCTGTGAGTGATTGGTGTGTATTCTGACACCATGTATCAGAAAATAGCCCCTCATGCCCAGAGACACACTACCCCACATAAAGCTCTCTGTCTGTGGGACTTCAAAATGTCAGTTCCCAGTCTGCCACTACAAACGTTCAGGATATCAACTGAAAGGAGAACTTTATTGTCCATGTTATACTTCTGGAGTTGTGCTGGTGTGGGGCACCTGGTGAGTAATTTCTCTCAATACTACAACATTTCATAAGACATGGAACAAAAGCTGTGAGATGAATGGCACCATACACAAGCTGCCGACAATGATGCACCTTAACAATTAAAACAGTGTCAGTTTGCAACAACCTTGAGTTTCTTTTCAGTCTTTCTGTATTTCTTCTGACATGTTGAAACAGCAGTTTTCCTCCCTCAATCTTTCTATATGTCTCTCTTTCTCCCTCTAATTTATTATCCTGAACTCTTTGTTGTGATAACCTTGTTCTTCCGCCTCCATATTTTGTGCTTTAAATTTTAATGAACCAGTACAACACAGAGCTCATGACAGTTTTTGTCTCGTCAGAAATTAAAAGTGACGGGGGCATGAGTTATTTTTGGCTAATTTTGTTTGTACATGCTTTAACTTAGAAGCCCCTAAAAATCAACACGTAAAGGAATAGTTCTACATTTTGGGAATTTGTTTATTTGTCTTTCTAAGAGTGAGATGAGAAAATCTCTTATGTCTGCGTGTTATGTACAGAGCTGGAGTCAGGATGTGTCTAGCTTAGCTTAGCTTAGCATAAAGACTGGAAGCAGGGGGAAACAGCTAGCCTGGCTCTCTCCAAAGTTCAAAAATAGGTCTACTAACACCTCTGCATCAGACTAATTAACATGTTATACATGTGTCTTGTTTCTTTGATCTGTAAAAAAAAATGTGTGTAAGTGACAAGTTGGGGTTTTACAGGATGTTATGTGCTGGACTATTTCTTGGCTGGGAGCAGTGACTTCCTGGAGTCTTGTTGACAAATATAACATGTTCATTAGTAAAATTTAAAGCTCCTGGTAGGAAGCTTTTTTTTTTTAACCTTTGGGCAGCACCAGGTTAAGCTAACTGTCTGCTGGCTCATTTTTAATGGACAGAGATTCTTGGCAAGAAAGTAAACGTATTTCTAAATTAAATTAAATTATTCCTTTAACAGGCAGACATGAGGCTGATATTGATGTTCTCATTTAACTCAAAAGCAAAATGTTGATCTCTTGCTTTTAAATTCTCACATGCTGTGTCTCAAATCGCGAACTTCCATACTTACACTTAATATTTTGAGTGCATGAGTGCGTTCACACTGACAAGTATGGCAAAACGCAGTGTACTATGAGTACCCGGATGATGTACACAAAACGGTCAGAAAGTTGAGTGTGGAAGGCTGCTCACTTCTCACCCTCAACAGTCGCCATCTTGGCTACGTAGCGGAAGGGGAGGGACCACCAGTGTATAAAAATGGCGGCCACGGTTGCGATTGTTACGGCTAAAAGGAAAAGCACAATCTTTTTTTTTTTTCTTTTTCATTTTTAATATAATTGAATTGAAGTCAAGTGAGCAAACAAGCTGGCAGATATTTCGGCGTGCGGCAATCACGGTAAAATGTTGGACATGTGATAATGCTTCGCCTGGTTGCAATCTGTCATTTAAAAGAAGAAGACGCGGTCAAAGGTTGCGATCGTCATTTCCGGTAAGCACACAACAGCAGTATTCGATTTGAGACAATACTACCCTGTCAAAATAAAAGCACTACACAAGTCAGTACATAGTGCACACAGTATACTGCATGTAAGTGTACTAACTGAAGTATGCAATTTGAGACGCAGCAAGACTGTGGAGCTTTTATTGAAGCTCTATTAATATCTAATCTAATCCAAATTTACACTTCTGTCTTCTGCTGTACCTCGATATCAGACATATTCTGTCTTCTAAAAACAATAGTGTTACTTTTCTCCAATACAGGACAATATAAAGACTCTTCTTATCTGGGATTAAAAGCGTTTGTTATTCAGCGTTCATGTTCAGACTGCAGTATCTGAGGCTTCACCAAGAGACAGCGAGCTGAGATCAGGTGCTTTGCGGGGTCGTAACAGCCACAGACACATTTCAGACGAGCCTCGGGCGAAATCTGAGCAGGCTGGCTTCGATCGACAGTCCAGTGCTAGATTCTCAGAGGTAGAGAGTCCGGTTTTTCAATCTGTGTCAGAGCTAACAGCCACAAATTTAGCTGCCCATTTGGTTTATTCGAGGAGTGCAAAAGGTGAGATTATGATCACAGAGATCTCCATGGTGATGAGGGGCTGTGCTGTTTGCTCAGTTGGACCTGTAGGGCTGAATATACACAGGAGCTAAACGTGTGAATGATTCTTTGACCCTGTGCTAATCCAGCTGATCTTCATGTTCACACTAAAGGCAGCACTGTAGCTACCAGTAAGGACACTGAGGTCTTGTCCTCAGTATTTTTTCTGGGAATCTGTGGGGTTTTGCAATCTGGGGGGGCAGTTTACATTATGCAGTTAAAAACTTATACATGGTGTGTATTTTTTAGGCAGATTCATGAATTTGTATCTTAGTACTGTGTATATTTAAAGGAAAAGTTTGACATTTTTGGAAATATACTTGTTTACTCTTTTGCCGAGAGTTAGATGAGAAGATTGATATCACTCTCACGTATGTTAAAAATGAAGCTACTACTAGCAGCCAGCTAACTTGGCTTAGCTAAACAGGGGAAACAGTTTGTCTAAAGCTAACAAAATCCACCTACCAGCACCTCTAAAGCTCACTAATTAACACGTTATACCTCGTAAAGGCGTTATGGTGATTTTGCCTCTGGACAGAGCCAGGCTAGCTGTTTCCCCCTGTTTCCAGTCTTCACGCTACGCTAAGTTAGCCGGCTGCTGGCTGAAACTTCATATTTACTGTACAGATATGAGAGTGGTATCAATCTTCTCATCTAACTCTCCCCAAGAAGGCGAATAAGCGTATTTCCCAACATGTTTCCTTTAAATATGATTCCTTTTAGGCCCACAAAATAATTCTCCACCAGAATTTTATTTATATTAGGAAATAAAACAGAAACATTTTATTTTATGGTTGCATTTCCTAATAATTTCCTGCCAATAACTATGTAATGTCCTATTGATAACAGGGAACATAGAGAAAAATGTGTGTTAGTTTTGAGTTAATAAGCAGTTGTTGAATTTCTTTGAAATTACTTCCCCATTTAAATAAGCAAACAAAAACATGCAGGAATATAATTGAACGGCTAACTTAATAAATAAAATCCACATGATGAAAAATATGTCTTTTTGGTGTCTGTGAATGCGGGGGGTTTCGGCGGACTTCCACTCATGAACGCAGTTGTTCTAAAATCCTTTTTGCAGGTACAAAATCAGATGCTGAGTTGGAAATCCAGTCGAATCTTAGATAAACTGTTTTTTACTGACTGATAATGCTAAATGGAAGAAAAGAGCTTTTATCAATAACTAGGTCCATCCATCCATTCTCTATTCCTGCTTTTTGCTGTTCAAGGTCACAGGGAGCTGGAGGAAGGGCTAATATACCGATGAACACATGACATTCGCATTCAAACATTTAAAGTTTCCACTTTAGACGACATGTCCTTGGACTGACTGCACTTTAGCCCTGGCAACAGATTTAATTTAATGCCACAGTGAGTGAGGTTCAAGGTTTTAGGAATTACAGAGACTTTTGTGACTTTGAGTTCCAACAGAAACTACATGGGCCTACGTGGGCCAAACAGATATATCGGTGCATGAGTGTTTTGTGTCTTTGTGCAGAAAGCTGATGTCCATTTCAACCCACTCCCTGTCCGCCAGTCTGTCTGGACTCCTGTGAATCACCAGCTTGGATCCAAACCATACACAAGCTAAATTAGCACATCATGTTCTGGAGCTGTGAGTCTGTCAACAAACTGCTTTGCCTGACCTGTTGTTTGTTGTGGTTTATGATAATAATGCTTTTAGAGGCACAGCACTGCAAATATTCTGGGGAGACTTGACCCATTGTTTACTTAATGGAAAATATCTACATAACGGACTTCCAGTGAAACGCAATTCTCCACTTTGGTTTATTCGTTGTGTTCCTTCCTCTCCACATTTTCCATTTTCATTATCATTTATCCTCCATGTACAAGCACTCTCTCTCTCTCTCCATTCCTGTTTCTCTTGCACTAATTCACCCTCACCATGTTTATTTTTATTATGTGTTGTGTTCTTTTTTTGCGGTAACCTATTTTGTTAAGAAACATGAAAACATGCAGAAATGCACACATGCATTTGCACGCACACACACACACACACACACACACACACACACACACACACACACACACACACACACACACACACACACACACACTGAGTGCTCCTTGCTGGATCTGTGTAGATCATTGGAAAGGTCAAGCTGCACTGATGTGGCAGGAATAGAAAGCTGGAAAAAAACAAGGCTGGACAAACAAGACTGCTTCAGAAACACAAGTTGAACTAATATACTGACATTAGTATGAATGCACAGTACACTTGTTAAAGTGTTTGTTTGCTGTCTCTTTTGCTTTTTTTTAAAAATCCCACTTTTGTTAACTAGCAAAGTTTTTCATTTAGTAAGCTGAGATGTCTGCTCTAACCCCCATGGCAAGCTGTAATGAATATGCAGCTTAATTAGAAAGAAAATAAACAAAACTGTCGATTATTATTGGCTTCGGGCTGCAAATAAACAACTCAAGCCACGTTTACAAGCCAGGGTTTGCTCGGGAAAACATCTGAATGGAAAATAAACAAAACAGTATGGGTGATTCTATGGCCCCAGCCGGGGGAGTTTGATTCAGTAAGAGCAGGTGGAGCGCTGTCATTCAGAAAACCACTAAGAAACTTTGCTTCAGTACATTCCCCGCCAGGCTTTATGTGAAAAACAAGAGCGTTTGAATTGCTCAAGGTGCCAAACTGACGCTTTCTCCACTGCTGAGAGGATGGGGTGAGACATTAAGGTAGAGAAACAGGGGTATGACTCAAACATGGAGCGCCTGGATGTTATTGCCTGTTGTTTGACTGATGCAGACTGCTGCAGCGTTGAGTGGGCACTAAATGAAAATACCAACTCATGCACAGACACAAGTGGGTGGTTGGGGAGTTGTGGGCATTATGTGGAAATGTGAGACTCCCAGTGGCTTGATATGAACTCCGGCATTTCTACACCTTTCTGCTCTCTTCAGGGGCAGCTGTGGTTCAGGAGGTAGAGCGGGTCGTCCATTAATCCCAGGGTTGGCGGTTCGAGCCGACTCCTCCTGTCCACATGTCGAAGTGTCCTTGGGCAAGATGCTGAACCCTAAGTTGCTCCCGATGGAGGACCTTGCCCTGGTTGAAAAAGCGTTATATAAGTGAAGTCCATTTACCATTTACCATTCACTTTCCCTGCCTGTCAATCAGAATTCCTCCAAGACAGTCAGAAAACAATCTGACCAGCATTTAGTGCTCTCATACATACAGTTTTACAGTAAGAGAGTTTGTTTGGTGGTTGTTTGGTACAGGTTCTGGTCCTTAGTGTGTGCTAGGATTAGAACAGTGTAAGTTTTGACATGATAATTCTTTAAAATTGATGTTTCTTGATATTTTTTATTGAATATACCTACTCCAAAAACATTCCATAAAACAAAATCTGTATTGCATTTGTAACAACACATTTTGCCTTTTCTTTTGATCAGTCCATCCTTGCATTATATCCCATCTAGAGCTGCTGTTTTATAGGTGCTAACAAATTTAATTTACAGTAACTGATACATTTAATGTAATTTAATTTAATTTAATAAAGACATGAATGGAGAATTGCATTCATTCAGGCAGAGCACTGAAGTTGCGCTAGCATCAGTTGATTGGCATCAGTTTCTTCATTCATGCTTCACTGTCAGCCTTCGTCAGTTGCTTGGCAACCCGCTGAGTAGCCTTAATAACTTTACACTATCACCCCTCTGATACAATCATGTAGCTCCCTGCAGCATCCCTACCTCTGTATTGTTGACTTATTATGTTCTAATGGTCATGTATGTTTTTGTGTTTGTTGCTGCTTGGATTCTTGAGTGTTTTCCACCAAATCCATCTTTTTAACCGTGTGTTATAAATGATCAACTACTTGATGTCTCTGACTGTATGACATTAAGTGTCTGTCCCCCACGTTTAAAGTGGAGTTCAAATTTCGAAAGTGACAGCCCCAGTCTGCTTAGCATGTCCATTGGTAAAAGCTTCACAGATGTTTTGAAGCTTTTTTTGTTGCCTTCTCAGCAAACTTGATCACTCTTGTATTGGTTGTATTTGAAGACCCCTAATTTGCATGTTTGTAAACAGTGTGCTACTGTGTGTAATATTGATCAGTGATCCCAATTAAGATGGACACATTTTCTGTTTCATTCAGTGCAACCTTTGCGAATAAAAAAAAGAAATTAAATAATTTGAATCCATTTGAAATGTCAAAATACTATACTTCTAAAAACACTGTAAATTGGCAGCAAATTTGGTTCTCTAAGACACATGTCACCCTCTGGATCATCTAAAGCAGCAGGAAGGAACAAAAGTTAAAATTGCTCACCATTTCTTCTAAAGCCCTGATCGGATTCAAAGCAGTCACAAAATTATATTAAGGTGACAGCGGCACTAACACAGCCTTGATGATCTGCCACCAGATGACAGTCCCCTACTCGACGTCCTAACTCTTGCTTTAATGTGCTGGCTGGGAGGGGATGTCTCACTAGGTTTTAGATAATAAAATCTGATGACGCACGTGTTTGGCATTGGGACACCTCAGCACTTTCTCTCTTTCAGCCGTTCTCTCTCTAATTCTTTCCGTGTTTGTTTTTTCCCTGGGAAGATGGAAAGAAGAGAGGTACTCCCTTATAATTTTACTTGTCTCTCAAAGGAGAAAGTGAGAGGGAAGCTATGTGAGTGTCTGTAACCTACTTACGGTTCAACGTAAGAGTGTGTGGTGGAGATTGTATCCCAGGGAGAGACTGTGACTGTGGTTTTATGAGTGACTCATCATGCTTTGATGATGTGGTTACAGCAGTGCAGAGAACAAGCTGAGAGTCATTACAGTCCTGTCATTTCATCACATCATCGTGCACACACTGCTGCAGATTGTGGGCTGATTTGTGTTTAGTCAGAGTGTGTGTAAGACATACAGAGAGAGAGACGGAGGAAGAAAGAAAGAAAGAAAGAGAAAGAACCACAAGATGAATAAGAAATGCTCATCTCTCCCCTCAGGCTCTTTGCTTTGGTCTCTGATATTAAGCGTTGAACCCCACAAACCTTCATCTTTAAGCCTCGCTGGAGTCACTACCAGATGTTATCTTTGTGTCTGTTCCTTGTGTTTTCTAGGCCAGTTTTTGTGCCAGGTGATAAGTATTGTCACTAATAAGAGCCATTTAATCTATTAGCCGCAGCTCTGTCTCGTTAACTCCTGTGAGACCTGAGGGTTGCACTCTCAGGCTGTTTTTGCTCTCTCTCTCTTTCACTCACTCACTCACTCACTCACTCACTCACTCACTCACTCACTCACACTCACACTCACACACACACACACACAGTGGGTTGGGTTGGGTGGGTTTATTGCATCATAAGTGCGCACATAACCCCAGTTCAGCTCAAGCAAACCTCCAGAAAGGGAGGCCAGAAGAAGGGAAGGACAAGTAAAGTAGGGCTGCAACTAATGATTATTTTCAATGTTAATTCATTTCCTGATTGTTTTTTCAATGAATTAAGCAATGATTTAGTCTATAAAATGCCCCAAAACTCAAAGATATTTAATTTACAACGATATAAAATGCACAGAAAAGCAGAAAATCCTCACATTCGTGCAGCTGAAACCAGTGAACGTTTGCCATTTTTGCTTGATAAATGACTTTCTGATTAATCAGTTATCAAAATTGTTGGTTAATTTTGTGTCAGTTTAAGTAATTCATTAATCAACTTATCTTCTGGACAAAGAGATTGAAATAATAATAAGAGGGAAAAGTGAGACAGAATGTATGAAAGGGGTTGTCCTTTGCTGCAAATACAGTAAAAAAAAAGCACTTCTAAATGTCAGTAAATCTGGACAGTTTAATATTTTGTTGCCATATGGTGGTTTGGACACATGCTACCTTGACTCATTCTCTTTTTTTCCCCTCTCGGACACTTTCTCCGTCTGTCTCTTCTGTCACGGGACTTGATGTTTGGCAGGTGCTGTGTCTCATGTGCAGCGCTGCAATTGGAAATCTTTTCTCTTAATTCAATAAACAGCCACTCAACAGTGGAAAAGTACCATATCTACCATTTTTCCTTACTTTTGATCAAATGAGTGTCGCAACAGACAAACAAAGTGAGTTGAGCAGAAGAAAAATCTAAATTAAACAGTGTAAAGTGAATGTATAGACTGTCTATGGGTGAGTGTAATTGATATTTCTATAACAACAATGTATTAAATGACGATGTAAAAACAATGTAAAAGAGGTCGCTTGTAGTGATTAACCTATATCCCGGAGGACGTTGAGGAACTTCAGAGAGAGAGAGAGAGAGAGAGAGAGAGAGAGAGAGAGAGAGAGAGAGAGAGAGAGAGAGAGAGAGAGAGAGAGAGA